>PVJD01018849.1:0-13251 GCA_004026545.1 Mormoops blainvillei | reverse complement strand
TAAATCATTGTAGTTTGTGATTATTCCTTTTCCAAAATGATAAATGTGGTCATAAAAATGAGGTGATGGAGCGATATATTTATACAGTCTATACATCCCCCTGATTCTAATGCCCCCCTAAAATGACTCTATAATCTGAGCCCAACTTCTCTTTTCACTTTCACCTGCCTGTCAGTTGTCAGTTTAAGTGAATCAGATTATATATATATATATATATATATATATATATTTCTATTCTTCCCATGAAAAATGATGAAAATTTTTCACATGACAGTTAGTAATTGCAGAAGTTCCACAGGGACTAATATTCAATGTGCTAGCTGAAGCAAGAAAGTCTGGATACAATTATTGAAGTCATTTCCCAGTGCACCGCAGGTATTCTCTAAAGATGAGGGGTAAACAGATTTATTTATTGCTCTCATCCAAAACTTCAGTTTGATGAATAAACTAGTTTGCATCCATGTGAAGCCCCCTTCCACATTAGATTCAGTTCCTTCCTACTCTGTTGTCTAAAAACAGAGAAGAAATTCTTTTCCCCCTTCCCCTAAGCTAAACACTAAGGCCTTTCATGATGCAATACTTCTGTTAGGTGCATATTATTATTTTAAATAGTGACAGCAAATCAAAGACATAGTCAAAGTATCTTAGTTTATTTGAATAATATAATAAAAATCAGGGGCATCCAAGAGTAATTATAAAGTTAAGAATAGGAGAAACTTGACAGATGAAGATTTTCACGGTTACAATCTGATTTTGATTAGCTCAAACAATGAGCCCGGGGTGGGTGGGCTGAAGATGAAGAGTACCAATATACCGTGTTGCAACGTCTGTTTCACTCCACTGGCAAACAAGACATTTCAACATACTGCTGCATGTTTCTTAGTGATTTTAAGTCATCCCTCACTGATTTTTTTTAAGGTCTTCATTCATTATTTCTTTTTATACTGACCTTACTCTGTGAAAGGCAAAGTAATCTGCATGGTACAGATGAGAACACACTGGCTCAGAAAGGTTTAACAATTGCAAGCTCTGGCAGGCCACAGGCAGCAGAACATGGGCAGAATCTTGGCTTTTAAGTCCTTACTCAGAGACAAGAAGAATTAAGCATTTTACTTTTTCTTTTTCTTTGGTATATTTTATTGAGTATGCTATTACGGTTGTTCCACCCCCGCCCCCACCTTTTTTGCCTCCACCCTGCACCCCATCCCATCATCCCCACACCTCTCAGCCCATGTCGATGGGCTGCACACACCAGTTCTTTGACTTCTTAATTTCCCACACTACTCCCAGCCTACACCATTCTTTTTCTTTTTTTTTTTTTTTTTTTGGTCAACACTTTCCCGCCACCACTTTCCCCAGCCCCACCCAACCCCACCTCCCATCTTCAATCCTTTTGGCTTTTTCGATGGGTCTTTTATGCATGTTCCTTGATGACCCTTCCCTCCTTTTCCCCTGTCATTGCCTACCCTCCTCCCCTCTAATTACTTTCAGGTTTTTTTTATTTCATTGTTGCTGGTTATATTTTGCTGGCTTATTTATTTTGTTGATTAGGTTCTACTTGTAGGTGAGATCATATGGTATCTGTCTTTTTCAGCCTGGCTTATTTCACTTACTGTAATGCTCTCCGGTCCCATTCATGCTGTCGAGAAGAGTAGTAGTTCTTTCTTTCTTTCTGCTGCATAGTATTCCACTGTTTAAATGTACCATAGTTTTTTGATCCACTCATTTACTGTTGGGCACTTAGGTTGCCTCCAGTTCTTGGCTATTGTAAATTGCACTGCTATGAACATTGGGGTGCACAGGCTCTTTTGAACTGGTGGTTCAGGATTCTTAGGGTATTATCCCAGCAGTGGAATTACTGGGTCAAAAGGCAGTTCTATCTTTTAGTTTTTTTGAGGACATTCCAAACTGTTTTCCACAGTGGCTTCACCAGTCTGCATTCCCATGAACAGTGTACTTTTGTTCCCTTTGCTCCACATCCTCGCCAGCACTTGCTATTCGCTGATTTATTAATGATGGCCATTCTGGCTGGTGTGAAGTGGTATCTCATTGTGGTTTTAATTTGCATTTCTCTGATGGCTAGTGATGATGAGCATCCTTTCCTGTGTCTCTGGGCCCTGTGTATGGCCTCTGTGGAGAAGTGTCTGTTCAGTTCCTTTGCCCATTTTTTAATTGGATTGTTTGTCTTCCTAGAGTGGAGTCATGTGAACTCTTTATATATTTTGGAGATCAAACCCTTGTCTGAAGTATCATTGGTAAATATATTTTCCCATATGGTTGGTTCCCTTTCATTTTGCTGATGTTTTCTTTAACTGTGCTGAAGCTCCATATTTTGATGGAGTCCCATTCACTGATTTTTTAAAAGATTAAAAATAAGACATATCCTACAGAAACTTCTCCCATTCAGAGACTGTATTGACATGAGGCAAAACCCATGAAGAACCAAACAAATCCAACAAAATAAAATAAGACAAAGATATTTCAACACAGGCTGTAACTTATGATATAATTTAGAGTATAGAAACAATGGAATAAAATTAGCATGCACTTGAAATTATATATTATGTGTTGTTCTTGATTCATTTTCTTTAAATGTAATGAATAACCCACTTTCCTTCACTTCTACCTGAAGCATTCTCTTCTAAAAAAAAAAAAAACAATAGCTAAATATACCTGGAATTCACAAAATATAAAAAAAGCAATTGAATTTGTTTTAATAGAAAAAAGATATAGATTAAAACTGTTTCAAATTTAGTTTCAGCATTGGATCCTGAGACTAACTTATCTAGCTCCTATTGCATCAAAGAATTCAGAGTTCCGAAGAGCTATACTCTTTTCCAAAAAGTATGAAAATAAATTTTCTATTTCCCCTCTATCAGTTGTGTAGAGTTTGAAGTAGTCTCAGATCTCATTTAATCAATTTCTTACCTTTTCTCTTTGCTTTCACACATTGCTTTTATTATTTCCACAAATACTTTTGCTGAGATCATTTATTTTCCTAGTTTTCAGTTTTGTTGAAGGCATGTCTGTATCAGTATTAAGAGTGAGTATGGAGCTTGGAAGAGTGTTAATACCTGGTTTCTGGACCTGGAACTGGTTCCTAGAAAAGCACTGGTTGCCAGAACTACAATCTAATACACCTGGCTATCTTCCAGACCTTGATATAATTTTTGGAACATAGTAATTTCTCAACAAATATTTGAAGTGATGAAGCAGAAAAGAAAATGTTGGGTCTTAGCATGTAATTTATTTTTTTACAAATTAATTCTAGTTGATAAAAAATGATAGAAACAAATATATAGACAAGGTAAGAGTAAGTATAATATGTAATAAGAAAACAAATAAGAAATAAAGAGAGACTAAATACGACAGGATATAATTTAACAGGGAAGCAAGTTAGGCCTTTATTTTCTGGAGACACATAAATCACAACTTCCATGCCCTATTATTATATCTCTTTAAATAACAACCAGACACTCAGGTCATTCAAGACTGAACCCCTAATGTCTCTTCTAGTACATCTTCAAATGTGTTCTTCCTTCTATATGGCCTGTTCTAGGAAATGGTTCATTCATACAGCAATGACAGCTGGATACTAAGGAGACATCATTGCCACTTTACTCTCTTTCAACTAACATGCCCAGTCTATCACAAAGTACTAAAGCTTTAGCTTTTTAACATCTATCAATACTGATTTCCTTAAATCTCTACTCTTACTACAAACCACCATTTTAGAATTTATAAACACTTAAGAAAAATTCTTCTGTGTGTTCATTTTGGTCCGCTTCTAATGCTTCACCCTCATAGTAGCCAAAGCACTGCAATTTTCAAAGACAAATCTATCTGCATTAGCATCTTACATTAAAAATTTTACCATTCCTCTCCATGTAAAGAGAAAGAAACCTCTTCACGGTGTTACTATAAAGGATCACCATTATGATCACTGCTTCTATGAGTCTAACTATGTTGTATATCTCATACACAGAATTATATAGTATTTGCCTCCTGTGACTGGATCACACTGACCATTAGAAGATGATTATCCACTAAGTTCACTTCCACAGAATAAAGATGCTCAGGCTTCTCGGCAAAAGATTCATTTGCCACTCATACACTTGCCAAAGGCATTTCCCCCTAAAATTTGGAGGAAGGAGAGGTAAAGTAGAAAAACCTCTAGCACAAAAATTAGTAATGCTTCTTTGTAAAGCAGGCAATGAAAGGAGAAAAAAATCATTTACAAGTTTAGGATAACTTTAAAATTGTTTCACTGGCTTCAAGAAGAGCAAAAGTCACTCTTGAATTTTGTTCATATGGTCCTGAGAATGATTATCAAACACAGTGTAAAATACAACATGAGCTTTTTCTAAACACTATATCCAATCCTAAAGTAGGATGTATATGGCCAAATTTTTAAAAATAAACAGAAAGAGAAAAAAAAGCTGACAAGAAATAATATAACAGGCCATAAGGAAGGGATGGGAATCAAATTATAATTAAAATCCTCAATGTCCACGCCCCACACACTTACATGGGTAAACACAAAATAAATATACATGTGATTTTTTAAATTTTAAAAAGTATAAGAAATATATGTAAGTTGCTCGAGAAGAAATATATGAAATCATGGCTGATACTCAATAATTGTGAATATATTAATGAAAATATACTTTATGTACATAGAAGATAAAAAATAGGAAATGCCTTTTCTTTCTAAAAAAATGAGGAAACTTTTAAAAACAATAATTATGTGCAAATTTGAGAACAATGTGTTTAAGTACTTACTGAAATCAAATATATAGATCACTTAGATACCATAGTTCCTATTTTTATTCACATGGCTTACACAGAACAGAAACTAGTGATTTGCTCTAGCTTTGAAGACATAACTTGAAAATATTTAGGACCTCAGAAAATTATCCTTAGAAAAAATCAATTCAATTTAGAGAATGTGAACTGGTTTTTTTTTAAATTATCATTGCTTGATTTATTATTTGCATTATATTTCAAAATGCTAAGGATTAGATGCAAGATTGTAGATTTTATTTAAATAGAACAATGGTAAACATTCAGTAGGTTAGCCAAACCTGGTAAATTGCAAGAAGAAACACAAAACATCCAAGAAAAGTTGGAAAGTATATACATTAAGAAAAAATGCATAATAAGAGCTTTAACTCCTTGAGAGTTTTAAAAATTAATAATAGAACATAGAAGAAAAAATGGTTTTTGTATAAGAACACTTGCGAAAATGTGGAAAAATTCCTATTCCTAAGGCAATTTTCATAAAACATCAGATGGTGCCCTTGACAAAGATTGACGTCTAAAATGAGAAAGTTACAGAGCAAGTAGAGTAATTCAAGTCCAATAAATCACCAGGACCAGATGGTATATATCCAAGATTTCTGAAGGAAATAAGTGAACTAGCATAGATACAGGGAGGGAAACCAGTGTGAAATATATCTTTAACAGTGGCATCTGCTTTTAAAGATTGGAAGATTACTAATTTGGTACATAGAAAATAAAGGCAACATTTTAGATGAATTCTGAATAAAGACTTTATATGCTCTGTCTGTATCAACTGGTGATGCTGGATAACCTTGAATATTTCTGTACTATCCTCTCTGTTGTTTCTGGATTCCTTTTATAACCAAGCTTTTCTACCACCTCTCTTCCTGATATTGGGTGTTCTTCCAACCACTCGTTGCTTAATAAGCCAGCAGTAAACAACCCTAGATACTGAAATTTATCCTCCTTTATTAATTTCAAAAACTGGTTCATTAGCCCTAATAATCATGGTGGTCCTGCCTCTGAAAATTTGCAGGTTTTTTTCCTTGTGGTTGTTTGTTTTTGTTGTTGTTTGCCTTTTCTTTTTAACCTGAAGATAAACTGGAATACACTTGGTTTTAAGCAGAACTGGTATTCCTACACTTTGTGTTTCAGCCATTAGTTTGTCCTGTTACATCGCTTTGAATTCTAGCCAAGGTTGTTCTAAATATCAATTTGCAATTTTAGAAAGTTGAAATTAAAATGAATTTGTTAATTTCATTTTTTTAATTGAAGAATCAGGTATGTTTAGAAGTGTGCTATCATAAATGCATGATTTCAATGAATTTTTACACACATATGCATTAATGTAACTTCAGCTAAATCATCATAAAGTACATTGTAGAAAAAAAGGTTAATGTTCATGCTTTTCCAAAGGAACACCAAATTGTTCCTGCATTATTTATTGACAATATCATTTTTCCCTCACTGAATTTTACTGCCACCTTTGTGGTAAGTCAAAGTGACCTGAATTTTCTTTAATTTTCTGCTATTCTATTGTCTCTTCTTGCCAGAAGAAAGAATTTCAGTCCACAGCCTGAAACCTCTTGTGGGGTTACAAGATACTTCTAACTATCGCATTGGAGTTTCCAAAGATTACTTAGTAAACACACACACACACACACACACACACACACACACACACACACACACACTGAGAGATTGAGAAAAAGGTAAAGCCCATTGCATTCAAAGGAATGCATTTCCAAGTTTATATAAAGCATATGAAATAAAAATGAAAAACTGTGTCCACACTGCAGCCAGAGTGGTATTTTAAAGCAAGTATCAAATAATAGTCCTCTTCTGACTGAACATCTTGTGTGGTCTCCACTGCAATTGGCCCAATGGTTTACCATAGGGCAGTCTATGACGAATAATCCAATCTCATCTCATCTTGAACCAATTTCCCATGACCTCCATGCTTCACTCATACTTGCTTATTTTTTTTCTCAAACAAAGCAAGTTTTCCCATCTTAGAAACTTTGAAATTTATATTTCACCTGGAATACTGATACCCAGGTTTATACTATGCTGAATCATTTCTATCCCTCTTGTCTCAAATTACATTTCTAACTCAAAAATACCATGGCAACCAAATTTAAAGTGCCCTGCTAATGCCTCCTACATCCATTCTATTTACCCACTCCAATGTCTATTGCACCCTCCCATTTTACTTTATTAATGAATTTGTCAACTTCCAACAGGATTTCTTTTACATATTCTTTGTATACTCATACATACTTTTATTTTCGTCTACTTGTTTTCTATTCATTCATACATTTGTCCACAGATTTTCTATGAATTAATTTTATTTTAATATATTAATATTTCTTATAGATCATATTTATAGATAATTTGTCTTTATTCAGGCCCGGAAAAAAATAATTATGAATTATAACATTGAATACAATCAGACTTAAAGTTTTTTTTTTTTTAATTCTAAAATACACTGAAAGATGTAAAGTAAATTAAAAAATAGAGGCTTTCTAATCATTTTAGACTTAGGCTGATTGCGCAAAAATAAATAAATAAATAAAACCTTCCAGAGTATTCCTAGCTAGATACTAGACACTTTAAAATAATAAAGGAAAGTATCTTTCTGAAGTGGTTAAGTCTAAGAACAATGGCAACGACTCCCATCAACAATCTTAGGATTGTTGTTTGCTTACTTTTTAAGGAACGCATGTCTGCGCACACAAGCTGAGGCGTGTGTGTGTTTCTTTTTAGAATCCAGGCTCCTTGGGAACTACCATGATTTTTATCCTGAGGGTCAGATGGTAGCTGACACACAGAAGCTACTAAACAAACCTCTGTTGAAATTATGAACCAACTGGAATCTTTATTTTAATTGAGTTCTAATCAAAGCGAACAAACTAAATATTACTCAACACATTTCTTCCTACACATTATAGGCTTACAAAAACTGTATAATTCTTTTCCATGACTACCCTGTCTCTTTCTACCATTTAACACTCACATGCCAAGTTCTCAATAATTTTTAGAGATCTCATGGAAACTCATTTTAATTCTCATCATTAAACATATTCAATATTCCATTTCTTTTTAAAGGTACATAGTAAAATCCTTAAAGGTCCCCCTTGCAGAGAGGAGGCAATACACGGCAGTGGAAAGAACTTCACAGGATGGACAAGATAAAACTTGCTTAGTTTCCTTATTGATAAATACAGAATATTATACCCCCTATCTTCAGTCAATTACTCCTCTTACATGCTATGATTTTATGCATTTAAAACAAATAACGAAGTACTTACTGACACTCTTTATGATTAAGTGGAACTCTCACTTTGGATTAGCATAAACAATCTGGTGGCTTCAAGTCTCCTCAACATGGAACAGGCTGGCATTCCTCCCAAAAGATTACTGCCCTGCTAGGGACACAAGTATCCTATAGGGAACAAATGTAGCTGTCCCCTTTTCTAAAGTTCCTGTGACATGTTTCAGAATCAGTGGCAAAAAAACACATTCTCCACAATGGTTGTAATTTCCTGGTAGTGATTAGAATGAAACAATTAGGTCCTTAGTGGTTTCTACTCAGACAGGGAAACTGAGGATGCTCTGGCAAGGACAAGACATCAGAGCCAGCCAGGAAGTTAGACCTTACAGGACCATGTAGCAAAAAGCAGAAAGGCAAGCCACATCTTTCAGCATGAAAGACTGGAGACTGTTAGCACGGGAAATGAAGCAGAAGGGACTTCTAAAATGTGTGAAAACTTTTATTCTGCTTATGTCCCAAACGTGTTGAACAACAATAGCACAGGATATCAACAAGGGACTGTTCTGATGTGATAAGAAAGTCTGCCAGGGCAAAACACCATTTTAAGACAGCAGGTTTTTAATTTTTCATCCATGCTTTTCAATAACAAAGAGTTAAGCTTTCTGAGTAACAGCATTATAAAAATTGGAAAAATGCTCTTAATTAAATAGTTGGAGTTCATCTTATCAGAAAATAGACATACTATCAAGAAATTGCAAGACTTTTGTTTGATTTTTTTAAGCCAAGAAATTAGCATACTATGAAGGTCTCTGTTACCCCACAAATGGCTATTTCCTTAATGTTATAATACATAGTTTTTACTAGTAAGGATAGAAAATGCCTTAGTAACCCAACTGGAGTATAATTAATTCACATTGATTGCTTTTCTATATACTAAACAAGGTCTCCAGTGATGTTGATTTAAAAAAAAAAATTAAAGTAACCCCAGGTTTCAGGTCCTATTCAGAGGGAAATCTTTAAATTGGGCATGTTCCACTAAGACCCAAAAGTCTTTCACTAATCTTTAGCAATTTTGTTAATGCCTCCTTTTATGTCATATTACCTCTATTGTTAGGTTTGGGGTTTTAGGAAAAAGCTTAAGTAAAAAGGAAGAAAATATTTATTATTTGCTAAATATTAGGTATTATAAAGTCTACAATAGGGAATCCCTGAAAGGTTTAAATAATTAAGATATTTAAAAATTGTGATTAGGGGAACTACACTTGAAAAATTAGTAGTTTTAGAAAAGATAACAAACAACATAAAATAATGAAAATATGTATTTTAATTTTTTCTTTAACTTATATAAGAAAAAATCAAATATTCTTAAGCAAGATAATTTGAAAAATCAAGGACACCTATACTGAAAGTCCTCTTGTCTAAACACATTTATTTTTTCCAAAGGTATATCTGAGCAGGCATTATTACCAGTGAAAAGCAGTATAATATGGTAGAAAGAACAGTAAGCTTAAGCCCTTGATCTTAAGCAAAGTAGATTTTCTCTGATTCTCCATTTCCTCATGAAAACACATAATCCTTTACTTACATAACACAAAATTCTTGTAAAGATGTGGTATGATGAAAGTTAAATGTAAATGATCAATAAATTGAATTTTTTGTATTCACTAATATAGTAAAAGCATTCCTTAATACAGTAAAAGCTGTGGTTTTTTACAAGTGATAAAATGTTTATTAAAATGATAAATAAGTTTAAAAACTATAGGAAACTACAAAAACATGAGAAAATTAAACCCAAAATAAGTAGAAAAAATAAAAAATAATAATTAGAGCAGAAATCAATGACATTAAAAATGGGAAATCAACAGAGAAAAATCAATGAAACCAAAAGTTGGATTTACAAGAAGATCAATTAGATCAATGTGACTCTAATCAGGCTAACTGTGAAGAAAGAGAGGGGTGGGGAGAGACAGAGAGAAAGAGAGAGTGAGAGAGTGAGACAGAGGGAGAGAGAGAAGATACTATACAAACCTTTGTAGACAAAATAAGGGTAAATCTTCATGATCTTTGATTTAACAAAGTATTCTTAGATATGACAAGTACAAAGTTACAACAGTAGAAAAATAGATAAGTTGTACTTCATCAATGTTTGAGAAATAGTATGCGTTTCGAAGAATATCATTAAGAGATTGGAAGGTAATCCAAAGAATAGAAGAAAATATTTGCAAATCATGTACCTCATAACAAATTTAAATCAAAAAATATTTTTATAAACCTCTTGCAACTCAATAGTAAATAGACTAATAACCAATTAAAACATGTGCAAGTATCTGAATAAACATTTCTCCAAGGAAGATGTAGAAATGGCCAATATGCACATGAAAACATGATCAACATCATTAGTCATCAGAAAAATACCATCATAATCTTATGAGATACTACTTCATGCCCCTTAAGGGTAACTTCATTAAAAAAGATAGCAAAAAGTTGTGGTGAGGATGTGGAGAAATTGGAGCCCCAAACCCTGCTGGCGGAATGTAAAATGAGCAGCCAATTTGAAAAACAGGCTGGCAGTTTTTTAAGCAATTCGAAATAGTTACTCTGTGATCCAGCAATTCCATTCCTAGTTTTATACCCAAGAGAAATAAAAACATATTTCAATACAAATCTTGTACATTAATATTCATGGTACCATTATACATAATGGCCAACAGGGGAAATGCTCTAAATATCCATGAATCGATGGATGAACACACAAAATTTGGTATGCCCATACAATTAATTATTATTCAGCCGTTGAAAAACAACATAGTGATGCATGCTGACATATGGATGAATCCTAAAAATATTATGCTAAATGAAAGAAGTCAGTCACAAAAGATGACATATTATACAATTCCTTTCATAAGAAATGTACAAAACAAGAAAATAGAGGTAGAAATTACTACCCAAAGCAATCTATAGATTCAAAGCAATCCCTATCAAAATACCAATGACATATTTCACAGATGAAGAATAAATATTGCAAAAATTTATATGGAACCATAAACAACCCTGGATAGTCTCAGCAATCCTGAGAAAGAAGAACAAAGTAGGAGGGATCACAATACCTGATATCTAACTATTACAAATCCACTGTATACAAAACAGTTTGGTACAGGCATAAGAACAGACACATAGACCAATGGAACACAATAGAGAGCCCAGAAATAAACCCATGTCAATACGGTCAGTTAATATTTGACAAAGTGGGAAGGAACATAAAATAGAGTAAAAATAGCCTCTTCAATAAATGGTGTTGGAAGATCTGGACAAGTACATACAAAAACATGAAACTAGACCACAAACTTACACTACACACTAAAATAAACTCGAGATGGATAAAAGACTTAAATATAAGTCATGACACCATAAAAGTCCTAGAGGAAAACATAGGCAGGAAAATTTTGGATATCCCATGTAGTAATATTTTCACTGATACATCCCCTAGGGCAAGGGATATAAAGGACAGAAGAAACAAATGGGACTACATCAAACTAAAAAAGCTTCTGCATGGCTAAAGAAAATATCAACAAAATGAAAAGAGAACCAACTGTATGGGGAAACACATGTACCAATGATACCTCAGACAAGGGTTTGATCTCCAAAATATATAAAGAACTCATACGACTGCACAACAGAAAGACAAACAATCCAATTAAAAAGTGGGCGCAGAACCTGAACAGACACTTCTCCAAGGAGGACATACAAAGGGCCAAGAGACATATGAAAGGATGTTCAGCATCACTAGCCATCAGAGAGATGCAAATTAAAATCACAGTGAGATACCACTTCACTCCAGTCAGAATGACCATCATTAATAAATCTATAAACAATGTGCTGATAAGAATGTAAAACAAAGGGAACACTAGTGCACTGTTGCTGGGAATGCAGACTGGTGCAGCCACTGTGGAAAACAGTGGAATTTCCTCAAAAAACTAAAAATGGAACTGCCTTTTGACCCTGCTGGGCCTGTACCCTAAGAATCCTGAAACACCAATTCAAAGGAACCTATGTACCCCAATGTGCATAGCAATGTTATTTACAATAGCCAAGTGCTGGAAACAGCATAAATGTCCATCAGTAGATGAGTGGATTAATAAACTGTGGTACATTTATACAATGAATACCTCACAGCAGAAAGAAAGAATGATATCCTACCTTTTTGCAACAGCATGGATGGAACTGGAGAGCATTACACTAAGTGAAATAAGCCAGGCAGTAAAAGACAAATATATGGTCTTATCTATAAGTGGAACCTAATCAACAAAACAAACAAGTGAGCAACATAGAACTAGAAACCTGAAAATGAAGAACAAACTGGCAGTGACAAGAGGGGAGGGGGAAGAAGGGCAAGGGGCAAGCAAAGAAACATGAATAGAGGACACATGGGCATGGACAATGGTAGGTGTGATGGACTGTGGGAGTGGGGGGGATGGGACGGGGTGAGCAATGGGGAAAAAGCAGGACAACTATAGCTGAACAATAAATAATAAAAAAGAAAAGAGTACATTAGTGGTGGTTTAGAAGTAGAAATATTAGGATGGGAGGGTGGTTGCTAAAGGACACAGGGTTTCTGAGGTAGTGAAAATGGTCTAAAATTGATTATGGTGATGGTTGTACATTCTGTGAGTATGCTAAAAACACTGAATTGTACATTTTAAATGAGTATATTGTATGGTATGTGAGTTATATCTTAGTAAAGCTATTTTTACTAAACCAAATGACATTGGGGTGCTATAACAAAAACAAAAGAAAGCAAAAAATGCAAAGAGAAATAAAAGAAATTCTCCTAAAATCTATGTAACATAAAAGTTAAAGTTCATTGGCATAGTGTAGGCAGAGGGACTTGGCAATTCAATGACATTCAAAGATTCATTACTTCCATTTGTTATTCCATTTTTTACCAGTGTTTTTCTCATCTGCATGGTTAAATGGTTTCATCTCCACTTACCAGTCCAGCCTATAGGAAGGGGGAAATATGTTTAAAGCAAAGAGCTTGAACTTTAAGAAAATGATCTGGAAAACTGCACAGATTACTTTTGCTTCTAAGCCATTGGAACAAACTGTAATGTTCAAAGCTAGCTGTTAAGGGAGGTCGAGAAATCTGAGTAATCACGGACCTAACTAAAACACTGAGGTTCTGCTGCCAAAGGGAG
>PVJD01018848.1:0-13235 GCA_004026545.1 Mormoops blainvillei | reverse complement strand
TTACTTTGTTCAAAATATTGCTAATTTTAAATCTTTTTGTATTCCAAGAATAAGGAAACATTTTTCCCTAGAACAATTTGTAAATTATACCTTCATAAGCAATTTTGAAACATTTATATTGTTCTCCCTACCTAATCCCTCCGGAATTCAGCAACTCTTAATAAGTGAGCATTATTTTCATTGCAATATGTCTGCTTATATAAGCTCAATAAGAATCTATTCTGTTCATAACAGTACCAATTTCCAAATATTGTTTTATTTTTTTAAGATTTTTATTTATTTTATTTTTAGACAGAGGGGAAGGGAGGGAGAAAGAGAGGGAGAGAAACATCAATGTGTGGTTGCCTCTCATGTGCTCCCAACTGGGGACCTGGCCCACAACCTAGGCATGTGCCCTGACTGGAGAATTGAACCAGCAACCCTTTGGTTTGCAGACCGATGCTCAATCCACTAATCCACTAAGCTACACCAGCCAGGGCAAATGTGGTTTTATTAATGAGATTTTGTCTGGAATGTCATGATTGAAAGAGTCATTCCTAGACTCTGGGTGCTATCAGAAAGCCTTAAGGAATTAAGATTGATTTTGAAACCAGTAAGAGCCCCTTGGAGAAATGACCTGGTACCTTGCTTGGTTGTATGGCTTATGGAAGTCTTCCCAGGTAAGGAATAAAGGTTGCTTTCCTGAAAAATGGCAACGAAGGAACCTCAAAACATGTTGGAGACCTCAAGAACGTGAGGAATCTTCCAAAACCTATAATTATTAAAGGCAAAGCCATATGGCAACAGTGTGGTTTGGCTTCTGTGCTATAAAGGGCTGACCAAAGCTCAATCTGAAGGTTGCTTGTGAAATTCCAGCAAAACAGATTTGAAAGAGCCTCTGTGAACGATTAGTATTCTTGCTGTGTTCACACAAATAAGCTCTTCCTGTTCCAAATTGAAACAGGACTTAATTCAGTCTCTTTAATAAAAATGAGGGTAATTTTAGGAAGAATATTGTATTTCAATGGAACTCATAATGTCCAATTGTCACCCACAAGCTGAACTAAATCCTCATTTTTCTAGTTTTCTTCCAAGCTAATGTTTCATTTTCTTTTCATCCCTTGACTCGGAATTATTGAGAGCTACCAATGCAATGTCACCCATACAGTACTTACCTAGTACTTTACCTCTCCCTTTTTGGGATTTTTAAGGCCAATACCCAGTCCTGGCTTTTCCTGGCTAACTCCCTTCCTGGAACCTATAGCAGCCAATTTTATTCTCACTTTTGGGCCATGTCTCCTCAAATATTTCATATCCTTCATTCAGTGGGGTGTCCGGGCTCTGCGATAGTTTCTCCATAAATGACCTCTGGCCACAGATCTTGTCCTTTGAGCTGTCTACTTCCACCCTCTTCCTCTTAATTACCCATACCTGGATCCACAGGCAGGGATAACTCTATGTCCATAACCCACCTGAAGTAGTTACAGAAGAGACCTTTGTCCCTATACACCGGAATCAGAATGGGGCCAGGTCATTAAGAATAAATCCATTTCAAAAACAAGAGGGGAGAATAATAAGACAAAAGCCCCCTTTTCAGGCCCTGTTTGCCAGAGGTAGCTGGACTTCATAAAGCATGACTGACTTGTTTTATGAGCCTCTATCCTCAGGACTAGAAAATCACTGGAAGTGCCCTGAAGGTTTGATACATGTATGGTGACATGTATCCATCTTTATGGTATGATTCAGAGTATTTTTACTGCCACTCAAAAACCCTGAAAACCGCTGATCTTTTTACTGTCACCATAGTTTTGCCATTTCCAGAATGTTATATAATTGGAATTCATATAGCTCTGGGAACTTATGAAACAGGACATGCCAGACCACAATGACTGGACCATGCACCCAAAGATAATATCAAAACAAGATGCAGCCTAACTGAAATACCCTGCTCTACAACCACCCCAATCACTGAATAAAAGCCTAAAGCTCCTATACTTCACTGCTGGTGTATTTCTCCACACCAAGCCCCTCTTCCCTCTTGGAGTGAATTAAAAAAACTTTACTCTCTGTACTTTCTTCTCTTTGTGAATGCTTTCACAACCCACATCAAAACGACCCTAACACCTCCCACCACCAAATTCATATGTTGAATTCCTAACCCTTAATGTGACTGTTTTTGGAGACAAGGTCTTTATGAACTAATTAAGTTTAAATGAGGTTCTAATGGTTGGGACCAAATCAGATAGGATTGGTGATGTCCTTGTAAGAAGGGAAGAGAAACCAGAGAGGAGCTAGCTTTCTCTCTCTCTCTCTCTCTCTCTTTCTCTCTCTCTCCCCACTCTCTCTCTCCCCCCCTACTCTCTCCCCACACTCTGTCCCCCTCCCTCCCCCCTCCCTCACTCCATGAGGACACAGTCAGAATATTGCTGTTGAAAAACCAGGAAGAGCTTATTTCCGGAAACTAAACCCTGTAGGATCATCATCTTGGATTTCCCAGCCCCTAGAACTATGAGAAATAAATTTCTATTGTTCTAGCCACCCAGTCTGTGGTATTTGTCATGGTAGCCCAAGCTGACTAATACAGAAGTCAAGAGAAGAATATTTAAAGGAAGAAAAGTGGTGTTGACGAGTCAACTAAAATAAAAACACAGCAGTGGCTATTGAACTGAGCTAATTATTGATCTTAACAAGAAAAATGTCTCAAAACCAGCAATGAAGGTGGAAGCCAGAAAAAAAGTGGGCTGAAGAGAAATGAAGGGGTAAGGATGTGGAGTCATCTACTACAGACAGCTCTATTGGGAAATTTTGTTGTAAAAGCAATCAGAGAAGCAGAACAATGGCTGAAGGGTAACCTCAGTTCAAAACTTTTTTTATTCCAAAAAATGAGTTAGTAGAAGATGTTTTGTGCTTGTGGAAATCATTGCTTAGTAACAGAGAAACTGATGAAAAAGATAGAGGAAATAACCAATTCAAAGAGCAAGTTACTTGAGAGGTGAAATGTATAACCCTCAAAGCATGTGTTTAGAAACTGGTCTTTGGTAGGAGAATGGACGCTTACTCAGTGGTAAGAGAAAGTAAGAGGAAAATAAGGGTGAAAGCAAGGGTAGAATTGTAGACTTGGTGGTGGGAACAGGTGGGAGTTTCTGTGATAGTTTCTATTGATATTTTCTCAATAAAATATGAATCAAAGTCAACAGATGGGAGTGAACATGAAGGAGGAGATATAGGAGGTTTGATGAGAGAAGTTTGAGATAGTGTTCATGGGAAGAAAAAAGTGAGCTTCTTAGAGAAACATATTGGCATAATCAGGCAGAAATAAATGTGAGTTTGCATGTTATTGTATTTTATATAAATGGAGACATACGCTACACACACTTTTTTTCTGGCTTTGGCACTCAGCACTATGTTTGTGAAATTGATCCAGTTTATTTGGATAGATATTTGAGTAGGCAGTCATGGTGACACTGGTCTCATGCACTTTTCATGGTGTCAACTGCTTCCTCCAAATAACAATAGAAACCCATTTTGCTCATACACTATTCTAGCTCCTTTTATATATAACTATGAATCCCTCAGAATCCCTTTCAATCTGTTTCTTAGTGTACTGTATGCAGATTCTGCTGTTCATCTACAGTGTAAAACCAACACATAACATTTCTTACTATAGGAATTGAATATTTGAGTGTTTGGATTATTGTACTGACAGAAGATAGAAGATATTTTCCTTGATGTAGAATTAAAACTTTGGGGTTTTTTTCCAGAAAATAGCAAACAGTATAGTGAATTATAGGCCAGTCCAATCATTTTCCATCTAAACAAAACTTCTTTTCCTCTAAAGCACTTCTATGATTCGCCAAGACAAAACTGTCCCAGATTCCCTCCTTTAATGTTAGTGTTGTTGGTGTCGTTCATATTATATAGACCTTGTAGCATTTAGAGATTTTTACTTTTTAAAAAAATTAAGAATTCATGTTTTAAATTTTTGTATTGTTGATACTATTATAGATGTCCCATATTTGCCCCCCACCTCCCTCCATGAAGCCCCTGCTCCCCCACCCGGTCTTCACCACATTGTTGTTTGTGTCCATGGGCTATGCATGTATGCATACATGTTCTTTCGCTAATCTCTTCTGGTCTCCCTCTCTTGTCATCTGATATCTGGCAATTTTTTCCATGTATCCATGCTTCTGGTTTTAATTTTGTTTATTAGATTCCACATATGAGTGATTCTACTTCTGGGTATATATCCTAAGAATCTTGAAACACTAATTTGAAAGAATATATGTATCCCTATGTTTATTACAGTGTTATTTACAACAGCCAAGATCTGAAACCAGCCCAAGTGTCCATCGGTAGATGAGTGGGTTAAAAAAACTGATACATTCACAGAATGGAATGCTACATGGCTATAAAAAGGCAGGAATTCTTACTCTTTGTGACAGCATGGATGGATCTGGAGATTATTATGCTAAGTTAAATAAGCCAGTCAGAGAAATATTTTATTTTTAAAGCAGTTTTAGGTTCACAGAAATATTTATAACAAAGTACAGAGACATACCCTCTCCCTTATATGTGCATAACCTCCCCAGTTATTAACATCTCTCACCAGAGTTGTATAATTTATACAATTGATGAACCTACATTGACATATTATCACTCAAAGTCCATAATGTACCTTAGGCCTCACTCTTGGTGTTGTGTATTCTATGGATTTTGATACATGTATGGTGACATGTATCCATCATTATGGTATAATTCAGAGTATTTTTACTGCCACTCAAAAACCCTGAAAATCACTGACCTTTTTACTGTCACCATAGTTTTGCCTTTTCCAGAATGTTATATACTTGGAATTCATATAGTACGTAGCCTTTTTGGATTGGCTTCTTTCACTTAGTAATATTATTTAAGGTTCCTCTGTGTCTTTTCATGGTTTGGTGGCTTATTTATTTTTAGCATTGAATAATATTCCATTGTCTGAATGTACCACAGTTTATTTATCCATTCACCTACTAAAGGAAATCTTGGTTGCTTCCAAGTTTTGGCAAGCAAAACTGCTATAGACATGCTGCTATAAGTATTCATGTGCAGGTTTTTAGGTGCACATAAGTTTCCAACTCCTTTGAGTAAATACAGAGGAGCATGATTGTTGAAACATATGGTAAAAATATGTTTGTATTTTGTTTTATTAATCCTCACCCAAGGATATATTTATTGATTTTTAAAGAGAGAAGGGAAGAGACAGAGAGAAAAGAGAAGTTGATGTGAGAGAGAAACATTGATTGGTTGTCTCCAGTACACACCCTAACTGGGGATTGGATCAAGCCAGCAGCTTAGATATGCGCCCCTACTGGGAATTGAACCTGTAACATTTTGTGCACAGGATGATGCTCCAACAAACTGACTCACCCAGCTAGGGCTAGTATGTTTATTTTGTAAGAAACAACCAAACTGTCCTCCAATGTGAATGTAATATTTAGATTTTTATCCCCTATATTGTAAACTCATGAAACCATGTCTGTTTTTACTTACCACCAGACTCCTAAGTTCTAGAGCAGGGCCAGGCATGGAGCAGCACTTATATTTGCTGAACAGATGGATCAATTAACCTGACTTATGGAATCAAGAATATACTTATTAATTTTTAAATGAAACCAAATTAGGAAATGAGGCTAATGTCTTAAAACACATAGCAAAATTTTTGCATGGCCCTGACAAATGGGATAAGTGACTAGAAAAGAAATGAAATGAGCATTGATAGGGAAAAATAGACAACTATTTTCAGAAATGATTGTTAATATTATAAGTGTGGGCAAAGCATATTTGTGCTGACTTCATGTCTAGCAATCGTATTTCTAGAACAGTGATAAAATTGTGGGTGTTTGGTGGGAAAGAGAAGAAAGGAGGATCTTAAAACCAGATCCACATGGAGACTGTTTACAGTACTTGCAAATACTTAATTAAGCTGGGGAAAAGAAGAATTAAAAGGTGTATGAGGGCAATCCAGATATTTGGAAATCTTTTATGTTAAAGAAACATTGCATTGATTAGTACATGGCGTACAGATTGCCATCTTCCCACTCCTGTCCTCAGAGCAGGCATGACAACACATTTTCCCATTGTTATCTAAGCAGTAAATGTCAATTGATCTAAATTGGCAAATGAGGTAAAACTGTCAAAGATATTAATTAACCAAATTTCATACTATACATAAAATTTAAGAAAATCATTTTTATTTTGAAGGAATAGAAAGATTATCATAACTTTAACTTTACAATGGAGATAAATAGATCTTTAATAGGTTTACAACACAATATTTCTTCAAGAAAATTTGAGGAAGCTTTCTTTGGATATTTTACATTAGCCAACCCAACTTTCAAAACATTAATTTTTATACAAACCATCATATTATGACTAATACATTCATCTGAACAATGTTTTGCAGTATTTGCAACAACTATAAGTCAACAGATCTGTAACATTCTCAAAAAAAGAAAGTAAAATATTGAATCTTTCAGCCTTAAAGACATTCTTTTAAAAGAGAAATTTTTGCTATCTTGAGGAACAATGACTTCTTGCACAGTGATGCCTAGCATTGTATGTACTTTGATTTTTTTTCTTTTAACCTACATCCCTGCTGACAAGAAAACCCCTTTTTAGAAGCTACTCACTGTCTTCAAAAAAGAAACTTGTATTTCTGGTTTCATTTTTCCTTAAATTAAGAGAAACTTCTACAAAATCTATCTGCCTTCTCAGGTCAGAATTAGTACCAAAATAGCTTTGTGGATTTTATCATTTCATAAGGAAGAACTTTCTAACAAAGTAAACTTTCTAAATAATGAGATGGGCTGCTTGTGAAGTCATTATTAAGAGACTGAGAATTTCTGGCCAAGATTGAGGCATAGATAGATATGCTTCATTTCCTCGCAGAACCGAAAGAAAGGTAACAACCTATTTAAAAACAAAAGAAAAACAGAACTGCCAGAAAATCAAACTGCATGGAAATCCAACAACCAAGGAGTTTAGGAAGAAACATTCATCTAGACTAAGCCACAATGTAGTGAAGTGGGTTGCCCTGCACTGACAAATACCTAAGGCTCCACCCCTTACAACATTGCAGGCATGCCAAAACAAAGAAATATGGCCTAAAGGAAAGAACAGATCAAAACTCCAGAAAAAGAACTAAGTGATGAGAAGATAGACAACCTATCATGTGCAGAGTTCAAAACACTGGTAATCAGGATGCTCATAGAAATGACTGAGCATGGTCGCGAAATAAAGGAAAAAATGAAGGCTCTACAAAGTGAAATAAAGAAAAATATACATGGAACTGACAGCAAAGGGAAGGAAACCAGGACTCAAATAAATGATTTGGAACAAAAGGAAGAAATAAACATTCAACCTGAACAGAATGAAGAAATAAGAATTTAAAAAAATGAGGAGAGGCTTAGGAACCTCCGGGACAACTTTAAATGTTCCAACATCTGAACCACAAGGGTGCCAGAAGAAGAGGAGGAAGAGCAAGACATTGAAAACTTATTTGAAAAAATAATGAAGGAGAACTTCCCCAATCTGGTGAAGGAAATAGATTTCCAGGAAGTCCAGAAAGCTCAGAGAGTCCCAAAGAACTTGTACCCAAGGAAGCACGCACCAAGGCACATCATCATTACATTACCAAGACTAAAGTAAAGAGAGAATCTTAAAAGCAGCCAGGGAAAAGGAGAGATTTACCTACAAAGGAGGTCCCATATGGCTGTCAGCTGATTTCTCAAAAGAAAAGTACAGGCAAGAAGAGATTGGAAAGTATTCAAAAGTCATGAAAGGTGGGGATCTACATCCAAGATTACACTCTCCAGCAAAGGTATCATTTAGAATAGAAGGACAGATAAAGTGCTTCCCAGATAAGGTCAAGTTAAAGGAGTTCATCATCACCAAGCCCTTATTATATGAAAAGTTAAAGGGACTTATATAAGAAACAGATAAAAATCTATAAACAGTACAGTGCAACAAACTCACAACTATCAACAATTGAACCTGAAAAACAAAAGCAAAATCTACGCAACCAACTAGAACAGAAACAGAATCACAGAAATTGAGATCACATGGAGGGTTATCAGTAGGATGGGGGAGGGGAGAATGGGGGGAAAGGGTAAAGGGAATAAGAGTCATAATTGTTAGACACAAAATAGACAGAGGGGGGTTAAGAATAGTATAGGAAATAGTCTGGCTGGTATGGCTAAGTGCATTGAGTGCTGGCCTGTGAACCAAAGGGTTACCAGTTCAATTCCCAGTCAGGGCACATGCATGGGTTGTGGTCCAGGTCCCCAGTTGGGGGTGTGCAAGAGGCAACCACTTATTGATGTTTCTCTCCCTCTCTTTCTATCTGTCTATAAATAAATAAAATCTTTTGAAAAAAGAATGGTAGAGGAAATGGAGAAGCTGAAGAACTTATATGCAACCCATGGACATGAACTAAGGGGCAGGGGAATACTGGAGGGAGGGGGCTGAAGGATGGAGGGGGGTAAAGGGGAAAATGGAGAGCTGTAATAGCATAATCAATAAAATATATTTTAAAAAGTCATAAAGTATACACATAAAGAACCTGAATGACCACAGGTCAGGGAGTTATAGAAAGGATCCTGTAGCAGATGAGAGGCTAGAAAAAGTTAATGCTTTCTAAATGGTTGTATATGGGCCAGGTTATCAGACTCCCCTAGGGAAATTGTTAAAAACATACATTCCTGTGTTCCACTGAAAAGATTTCAGTCAGGGACCTTGAATCTATACTTTTGATAAGTGCTGTATGTGATTTTGATGTGCAGCTAGGTTTGGGAATTCATGGATTAGATAATCTGAAATCCCTGCCAAAACCAAGAGTCTATGTACTAAATTCTGAAAACATCAGGGGAAGGTGGGTTTTCTATTAAAGTATGACTTCAAAGGGTAGAAAGACCAATGAATGGGTAAGATGTAGGATATTATTTGTTTTTGGAATACAAGAAACCTCAAAGGAGACCAATATATGCTGGTCAAACTTAAGATGGCCACAAACTCAATATACCTATTTATCCACTTACAGTAGAGAAATTGTAAAGTTACATAGTTTCTATACAGATTTAAGGAGCAGCTTGTAAATTTCTAGGAAAAAAAAAAAGCCAGCTGGGATTCTGGTAGAGATTGCCTTGAATCTATAGATCAGTTAGGAGAGTATTGGCATCTTAATAATTTTAAATCTTCTGCTCCATGGACATGGGATGTCTATTTATTTAGCTCTTTAATTTCTTTTAACATTTTGTTGTTTCTAAGGGTTTAAGTTTTGCACTTCTTTTTAAAAACTTACTCCTAAATATTTTCATCCTTTAAAAAGTTTTTTATTCTCACCTGAGAAAATTTTTTCATTGCTTTTAGAGAAAAAGGAAGAGGCAGGGGAAGGGAAAAAAAGAAACGCTGATGCAAGAGAAAAACATCGATGGGTTGCCTCCTGTACGTACCCTGACCAGGGATCATGTGTGCCATGACTGGAGATCGAACCTGCAACCTAAGTATGTGCCCTGACTTGGAATCAAATCCACAACACTTTGGTTTCACGACAGTGCTCCAACCAACTGAGCCACACCAGCCACTGTTTTATTTTTATTCTTTTTGATGCTAATGTAAATGGAATTTTTCTTACTTTTATTTTCAGATAGATTCCCTTTTGCAATTTATTTCTTAAAGAAACCATGCTGTTTTCTGCAGAGTTCCCCTCTCCAACATCCTCACACTATATCTAAGTCTGGATATTCTTGCTTAAATCCTTGTGATGTTATTTAACATCTTGTTCTTATATTTTCCCCAAAATTCAGTTATATCTATAAGTTTTATCAGATTCAAACTCTACATTTTTTGGCAAAAATACCTAACTGACATTTTTTAAAATTTTATTTATTTTTTAATTTTTCAATTACAGTTTATTTTTAGTATTATTCTATGTTGGTTTCAAGTGTACAGCATAATTATTAGATGATAATATACTTTACAAAGTGTTACTCCTGATATTTCCAGTACCCACCTGGCACCATAGGTATTGAAATATTATTGACTGTACTTTCTATGCTGTACTTTATATCTCTGATAGGCACTGCTTTGTTTTTCTATTAGGAGTCATATTATATTAGGTTATTACACCTTTTGTAATGTTAGCAGACATTGATGATCCTTGCCTAAACCCATTAATTCATTAACAGGTATAAAATTCTATAATTTCTTCTTAATTTATTAGTAGGAAATCTTCCACAAAACAACATTTTTCTCACTATTTGGTTACACAGAAAGAGAATGTGTATAAGAAAGGCAAGTTAAATGTTTGATTTATTATTTTATTCACCAGGTTCAAAATAATGAGCTAGTTTTCTAGCTTTCTCCAAGTTGAGCAATTATATTTTTAAATATCATTATTAACTCATATATTTAAACATATTTGATATATTTCAGTCCACTGTAGTTACTGTCTTTACTGTTGCTCAAGTTGATTCATATATGGCCAGTGAGAGTCTCTTCAATTTGGTTCCCAAGTCTTTTTCACACAAGCCTAGTAGTGTCCAGTACAGGGAAAAGCCCAAACACAAGTCTAGGTTGTTACCTGTGATTCTGACTGATCAGCTATATATCAGAGGTTCCTATGATCTCCTTTCCTTTGGATTACATTATTTGCCAGAGCAGTTCACAGAACTCAAGGAAATACTTACTTATGTTTACCAGTTTATTAAAGGACATGACAAAAGATACAAACAGCCAGATGAAGAGATGCATGGGGCGAGGTCTGGGAGGGTCCTGAGAGTGGGAGCTTCTGTCCCTGTGGAGCTGGGATGCATCACCCTCATGGTATGTAGATATATTAACCAATCTGGAAGCTATCCAAAACCCATACTTTTGGGGTATTTCCAGAGGATCTCTTTAGAGAAGGGGGCATGCAGGGCTGAAAATTTCAAGCTTCTAATTACAGCTTGGTCTCTCTGGTGACCAGTCCCCATGCAGGAGTCATCTAGGAGCCACCCAGAGTCCCCTCATTAGAACAAAAGACAATCCTATCACTCAGGAAATTCCAGGAGATTTAGGGGCCCCGCGTTAGGAACTGGGGTCAAACATCAAATATTAGAACAAAGATGAGCCTAGTGCTCTTATCCCTTAGAAATTTACAAGGGTTTCAGAAGTTCTGTGTCAGGAACCGAGAGGTGGGAGCAGAGACCAATATATCGGGCTGGCCAAAAAGTTCATTTGTTGTTGTTTTTTTTCCCCTATAACATGGTTCTAGTAGCTCTTAGTTGTCTTTAACTTCATTCAAAACAATTTTGTTAAGTTGTATCGTGACAGCTGTCATATCAGCATGTATTTTTTAAAAACATCAAAATTGGTGAAATTTTGTGTAGCCATATTAATGATGGAAGAAAATACACAACGTTTTCAGCATTTTATGCTTTATTATTTCAAGAAAGGTAAAACACAACTGAAATGCAAAAATAGTTTGTTCAGTGTGTGGAGAAGGTGCTGTGACTGATTGAATGTGTCAAGAGTGGTTTGCAAAGTTTCGTGCTGGAGAGTTCTCGCTGGACGATGCTCCACAGTTGGGTAGACCAGTTGAAGTTGATAGGAATCAAATAGAGACATTAATTGACAACAATCAAAGTTATACCATGTGGGAGATAGCTGACATAATCGAAATGTCCAAATCAATAAAGTATTGGTTTGAAATTGGTTAAAATATTGGTAAAAATTTTTTAAATGTGTCTTTTATTTTGTGGAAAAAACTAAATGAATTTTTTTGCCAACCCAATATATTTTTTCTGTTATTGCACAGCTTCTTTGCAATCTGGTGTGACAAAATATTCCAGGTTCATCTTGGACATTTCTTGCCACAGAAATTTATTTAAGGAACCTTGGTTCCTTGCATTGGAAAATGGCATTCAGAATCTCAATCTAGGCACTAGATTGCTTTTTGGCACTGGGATTTTCATTGTTTCTAAGTGTTTTCAGTGAACAGAGCTTGAAAATACATATTTTTCCCTGACTGGTATGACTCAATAGGTTGGGCATCATTCTGCAAATGATGGGCAAAATGTCGCTGGTTTGATTCCCAGTCAGAGCACATGCCTGGGTTGCAAGTTCAGTTCCAGTCATGGCAGGTGTGACAGGCAGCCAATTGATGTTTCTCTCTCACATCAAGGTTTCTCTCCCTCTCTTTCCCCCTCCTCTCCGTTCTCTCTAAATATAAATAAGTAAAATCTTTTTTAAAAAGAAAATAAAACACATACTTTTAAAATAATAAAATTTAGTTCATACTGATGGTTTCAATAATTGAATGATCACCAGAGATCTTTCCTTTACACTGTGGAAAAATTTGCAAAGCATCCCTATTCCAAAGATTAGTTACATGTCAAGTGATAAAAAAAAGTTATTGTGTCACTAGAACCAGTGACTTTCTTTTGGACAATGATGGGTGAAGACTGACAAATTCTTACTGCCCAATTTCTTTTTCACATATCTATGGCTGCTATAGTTTCTGAATAAAATATCAGACGGTCCTATAATTATTACTGTAAATGTGGGGACATCAGAACAAAATATTCAAAATCAGAACTACCTGGAAATTATGAAATGTACAGTTGCCATATAAATACTTTAAGCCAAGGTCAGCAAACACATTGCCTCATCCATGGTAGTCCTCACTAACTAATCACTCTTCTCTACTGAGCTGGTTGCATCTTGGAATCCTCCAGAGCACAGTTCTCCAGGAAGCCACTACAAATCTGTGAGTTGCCATACAAGAGGATACCTATTGCCATCCATATTCAAGGCAAACCAATGTCCTGTTATCATATTACAACTCTGTATAATTGATTAAGATAGTAGCTGCCAAATTGGGTTCTGAAGTGTATGAGTCATGTTAACAGGTATTGCATAAACAAATGATGCTTTAATGTTATCATATGCATTGTGACTCTCCAGGAAGGGAAATAGTATGCAGTGTTTATGAATTTATTTGGATCCCTTCATGGATCTCTTTTGTTCATAAGCATCTTATGAACACTGAATCAGGCTTTTCTTTTATATTAAGCACATTCCAATTATATCTTCTTGAAGCCCAAGTCAATGTATTTAAAAATTGAATCATAGTTGGGGATTTTTAGAAATAATAAATTTTATACACTGAATGTTGATTTTGCATGTGCATGTCATTCTCCAAAGGTAACCTTTTCTCCAGTCATTTAAAGACAATC
>PVJD01018847.1:0-13241 GCA_004026545.1 Mormoops blainvillei | reverse complement strand
CTTCCTAAACTAAATCAGGAAGAATCAGAGAATCTGAATAGACAGATTACACCAACTGAAGCTGAAGCAGTAATCAAAAATTCCCAACAAACAAAAGCCCTGATCCAGATGGCTTCACAGGTGAATTTTACTAAACATTCTGAGAACTCATACCTCTCCTTCTCAAACTATTTCAGAAAATTCAAGAGGAGGGAAGGCTCCCAAACTCATTTTATGAGGCCAACATTATACTAATTCCAAAACCAGATAAAAACACTATGAAGAAAAAATAGTATAGGCCAATATCCCTGATGAACACAGACACTAAAATCCTCAACCAAATATGAGCAAACCGAATACAGCGATACATCCAAAAGATCACACACTATGATCCAGTGGCATTTACTCCAGGAATGCACGGTTATACAACATTCACAAATCAATAAATGTGATAACACCACATAAACAAAATGAAGGATAAAAACTATGTGATCATATCAATAGATGCAGAAAAAGCATTTAATAAAATCCAGCACCCATTTATGATAAAAACCCTCAGCAATATGTGATTAGAGGGAACATGCCTAAACATAATAAAGGCCATATATGACAAACCCACTGCCAGCACCATACTCAAAAACTACAGCATTCCTCTTAAGAACAGGAATAAGACAGGGATGTCTGCTTTCACCTCTCTTCTTCGACAGAGCACTAGAAGTCCTAACCACAGCAATCAGACAAGAAGAAGAAATAAAAGACATACAAACTGGAAAGGAAGAAGTAAAACTGTCTTTATTTGCAGATGACATGAAACTGTATATAGAGAATCTCAAAGATTCCACCAAGAAACTACTAGAACTGATCAATGAATTCAGCAAAGTAGCAAGATACAAAGTTAATATCCAGAAATCAGTTGCATTTTTATATGCCAATAACGAACTTAACAGAAAGGGAAATTAAGAAAATAATCCCATTCACAATTGCTGCAAAAAGAATAAAATATATAGGAACAAACCTAACCAAGGAAGTAAAAGACCTATACTCAGAAAAATATAAGATGCTGAAGAAAGAAATCAAAGAAGATACAAAGAAGGGGAAGCACATACCACATTCATGGACAGGAAGAATTAACATCATTAAAAATGTCCATACCACCCAAAGCAATCTATAGATTCGGTCCGATTCCTACCAAGATTCCAATGACATATTTCACAAAACTAGAACAAATATTTCAAAAATTTATATGAAAACACAAAAGGCCCTGCATAGCAACAGCAATCCTGAGCAAGAAGAGCAAAATTGGAGGACTCATACAACCTAATATCAAACTATACTACCATCCATAGTAATCAAAACAGCATCGTACTGACATAAAAACAGACACACAGATCAATGGAACACAATAGAGAGCCCAGAAATAAACCTACGCCTTTACAATCAATTAATATTCGACAAAGGAAGGAAGCACATATAATGGGCTAAAGATAGTCTATTCAATAAATGGTGTTGGGAAAACTGGACAGATACAAGCTGAAAAACGAAACTAGACCACCTTCTTACACCACACACAAGAATAAATCCAAAATGGATCAGCCCTGGCTGGTGTGGCTCAGTGAATTGAGTGCCAGCCCATGAACCGAAAGGCTGCTGGTTCGATTCCCAGTCAGGGCACATGCGTCGGTTGTGGGCCAGGTCCCCAGTCAGAAGCATGCGAGAGGCAACTGATCCATGTAGCTCTCACACACTGATGTCTCTCCTTCTCTGCCTCACTTCCCCTCTCTCTAAAAGTAAATAGAAAAAATCTTTTTAAAAAATGGATTAAAGACGTAAATGTTCAACCAAACACCATAAAATCCTAGAAGAAAACAGAGGCGGCAAAATCTAAGACATTGCTCATAGCAATATTTTGTCAGATATATCTCCCCTGGCAAAGGACACAAAAATAAAAATAAACAAATGGGACTACATCAAACTAAAATGCTTTTGCACAATAAAGGAAAACATCAACAAAATAAAAAGATAACCTACTAAATGGGAGAACATATTCACCGATACACCCAATAAGGGGTTAATATCCAAAATTTATGTAAAAATTACAAAACTGAACACCAAAGAGACAAACAACCCAATAAAAAAATGAGCAAAGGGCCCGAATAGACACTTCTCCAAAAATGACATACTGATGGCCAATAGACATATGTAAAGAAGCTCAATGTCACTGATCATCAGAGAAATGCAAATTAAAACCACAACGAGATATCACCTCACGCCTGTCAGGATGGCTGTTATTTATAAATCAACAAACGAGTGCTGGCAAGGATGTGGAGAAAGGGGGACACTTTTGCACTGTTGGTGGGAATGCAGACTGGTACTGCAACTGTGGAAAGCAGTATGGAGGTCCCTCAAAAATTTAAAAATGGATCAGCCTTTGACCCAGCGATCCCACCAAAACTCGGAATATAGCTGAAGGAACCCAAAACACTAATTTGAAAGAACATACCCATATTTTGCCATGTATTTGGGCCACATTTTTGGTCCAAAATCTTTTAATTTTTTAATTCAACTTTTTACTATTTATATTTAGAAATATCATATCCCAGGGTATTATTTTGCATAGACAATTATTATTGCTTTCTAGAGTTCCACTTTTAATATATAGGCATAAATAAAAGAATTAAAAACATTTATATAGATATGGAATTAGTACTACCCATGTATAATGCACATCCTTACTCTTCCCTCAAAAATTTGGGCAAAAACGTGCGCATTATACACGGCAAAATACAGTAAGCATCCCTGTGTTCACTGCAGCATTATTTACAATTGGCAAGATATGGAAGCAGCCCGGGCATCCCTCAGTAGATGAATGGATATACAACTATGGCACATTTACACAAAGGAATATTACTCAGCTGTAAAAAAAGTATAAAATTTTATCCTTTCTGACAGTACAGATGGACCTAGAGAACATTATGCTAAGTGAAATTAGCCAGTCGGAGAAAGACAAATACCATACGATTTCACTCATAGGTGGAGTCTAATGCACAAGCCGAACTAAAACGCAAAATAGAGACAGACTCATAGATAACAGGATGACAGCTAGTGGGTGGGTGGGGGTGGGGGACTGGAAGGGGTGGAGGGATTGAATAAAAAGGAAAAAGGACTCATGGACATGGACAAGAGTGTGGTGATTGCAAGACAGGTGAGGGGACATAAGGGAACTAAATGGTGATGGAAAAAACATACAATAAAAAAATTAACTTTGGGGGAAAAAAGAAAAGAAAACATGAAGGTAGAATAAAGATTTTCTGCCAGGCAATATTTCAAATTTCTTGATTCCATTCAACATTTCTCAGGAAGCTACTGGGCAACATGTTTCATCCAAATGAGCGTGTAAATAAGCAGCAAAAGCCGCAGTCTCTGAGAAATAGAGACTCCAACAGAACTATCGGCAAAGAAAAGTCCCAGGCAACAGCTCTGGAACAGGCCTCGAAAGCAATAGTCCTAATTGGAACAAGAGGACAGATGGCACCAGGAACAGAACACTATACCTGATAGGCTCAGTTTTGTGGAAAAATCATACTGAGATAGCGAAGTCTACAGAAATAGAAGTTGACATATGAAAAAAACAAAGCAAATTTTCTTTTCTTAAATTAGTTAATTATTAACTTCAGGGTTTAAAATATCTACAAGGACCTACAATCTTAATACACTTGCTTAGCTCAGCAGTGAACAATATTTACATAATCAAAATTAATAAATACTAAAATACAAACAAAAGAATGTGACAATTATATGGTAAGGAGGTATGTGTATGAAAGCTAAATATTTATCTATCAAAATGGGTAGTATATAATGTTAAATTTCAATACATTAAGAAATAGCAGTATAAGCATATTATTTCAAAAGGTAAATATTGGAAGAAACATCTCAAAGTGGTGCAAGTGATTGCCTTTAGTCAGCAAGACTAGGGGAGTTGTTGAGACTGGATTATTATTGCTGTGGTTGTTATTGAGCCTTTAAGAATCCTTTTCAATTTTATTTACATATAAGTAGGATACAACTACAGAATCAGACTGCTGAGATTTGAATATTGGCTCTGACATTTCACTAACCCTATAACAGAAGCATCTATTATAAATAAATTTCTTTATCTCTCAGTTTTCCTGTCTGTAAAATAGGAACAAAAGTGATACATGCCTTCGGGGTTGCTTTGAAGGCTAAATGACTAATTCATGTAAGTTGTTTAAAGGAGGGGTCCCCAATCCTCAGCAAGCACTGTTAGGAACTGTGCCCCAAGCAAAGCTTGCCTGAGCTCCGCCTCCTGACCCCCGCTTCACCTTGGTCTTCCACAAAACCACCCACAGGTCCCAAAAAGGGTAAGGACTGCTGGCTCAAAATATACTTGGCATATAAGTGCTCAAGAATAAATAAGGACTAATACTATGACAACAAAAATTAACTGCCGTTACTTGATAAAAATATAAAGGTATTAGTAACTAAAATCTGATTTTTGAAATATGAACCACATATTAAAGTCAGCTTGCTTTGGGAAGAAATTTTACTTTTTTTAAACTTAGTACTCCCAGGTACTATATACACCTTAAAAAAAAAAGTAATAATTTTTACATATTTGTTTTTAAGAGAGAGGAAGGGAGGGAGACAGAGAGGGAGAGAACATCAACGTGTGGTTGCACATGAGTGTGCCCCTGACTGGGGACCTGGCCCGCAACGCAGGCATGTGCTCTAACTGGTGACCCTTTGGTTCGCAGGCCGGCACTCAGTCCACTGAGCCACACCAGCCCAGAGCTAAATACGCCTTTTTTAGGTTACAGTCTTCATTCTAACTCAGTGATTTTCAACCTTTTTCATCGCATGGCAAACAAACTAATTACTAAAATTCTGCAGCACACCAAATATACATTGTATTTTTTGCTAATCTGACAAAAAAAATAGGTATAATTTTGATCCCTTCACACTGGGTAGCTATTGTTGTGTTGGTTTGGTTGTTGTCATTTCTTTTGTTTTTAGTCTAAGGGAAAAGAGGTCAGTGCCCATGACTAAATAGTCAGGTATTGCATATTTTAAAAATTCTCGTAGCGCATTGGTTAAAAATTGCTGTTCTAACCCATAGTTGGAGGGGGAAAATACCGACCAGTGAAAAACTGCAGTTATAGTAAGTGCTGCAAGATGAGTTTTAGCTAGATGGGGCAAAAGAGGAGGGATGAGAGTTTGAGGCAGGGGAATCGCACCTGCAGAGACCTGGAGGCAGAAGGGGAAAACGGCAGCAGAGTTACTGCAGAGAATAGTGATGAGGGGCTGTGCCCGGCAGAGGCTGGATCTTGTCAGGCCTTTAGGCCAGGCTAAGCAGTTCGCCTCGTCCTAAGGCAATGAAGGGCTTTAGGTAGAGCATGATAAGACCAACTGTTCTGCAAATGGGTTTAAGGTGGGAACCAATAAAAAAACAGCCAGAACGATTTCAGACACCTCTTTAGGGTGGATATTGCAAACCTCCAGGCAAGAAATCATCGTAGTGATAGGAATGGGGGAAAAGTAGATTTATTTGAGAAATATTTATTTAATAGGTAAAACTGACAACTTAGAGAGATCGAAGACTCCTAGGAATCTTTTGCCTTAAAAAAAAAAAAATTACATTGTATTCTTTAAGTAAAAGCTGCCTCCCCAAACTTGTCACCATTAGTCATGTACTTAATTGTAGAATATTAATAAACAAAAGCTGAAAATATTTCAATCACAAAGTTAACTTTTCATTTACAAATACATACAAATAGTAAAACCTAGATCTTGGAACAGAACTGAAAAGCACAAAAATATAACATGAAATTCAAAGGAATGAGATAGAAATAACAGCAATCTAACTGTACTTAATTGTACAGTGGAACAAGTTTCCTTCTCCCCAATTTCTGTGGACAATGTCATTAAAAAGTAAATATACTGCTTGTCCAGTGCCTCTCCCTTCCTGGGCCAGTTTTACTCCAACATTTTACTCTATAATAGGCTTAGAGGAAAGAAAAAATTTAAATACTTTGCAAATAATCTAAAAGAGGGGTTTGTGTGAGTGGGTGGTTATATATACAGACAGGTTCAAAAGCAGTCTATATGATATCACACATGTAAAGCACATTATAGAAGTATCAGTAGGACCTATCACCCAGCTCAGGTGTGTGGGGAGGTGGGAGGGGGTGCAGTTTCCTAAATAAGACAAAACCTCAGTTGAGCCTTAAGAACCAGTAAATTATAGAGGTAAAGATAACAGGGAAGGTATTCTCAGCAGTGGAGAGTAACAAAACAAAAGCACACAGAAAAAAAAGACTAAAATTTGTTGCTGGAATATAAAATTTGGTTTGCAGAGTAAACAAGGGCCAGGTCCTGGGACCATTTTAAGGACTGTGGATTGTATCCTGGAAACTACAGAAAGTTTTTATAGGATTTTAGGCAGAGGACAGAGCCGTTAACTTTCCGTTTTTAAAGAGATCATCATTTTATAGGGGTTCTGTGGAGGATGGATCTAAGTATGATAACACCCTCCGTTGAGATATCAGGTAGCAGGTGGTTGTGGTACCCCAGTCAAGCGTTCATGAGACCATGAACTAGGGTAGTAGAAGTGGGAGAGGAATTCGTGGGGGTGAAAAGAAGGTGGAAAATGTTAAGTGGTCTCCATGATCTGAGAGCTGCAGAGGCTAAATAAATAAATAAATGAAATAAAAACATGACCTCTGGATTTCTGACACTGAGAGAGTGGCGCAGATCCATAACCCATTCTCCAGAATCCCTGGAGCCACATGTATTTCAAATTGAGAATATTTGGGAAGTGAGAAGGGTGATCAAGTCTGCTCACCCAATCTAACACTGTGCCCCTGGCAGGGTCTGGGCCAGCGCCATATAATCAAACTCAGTACTATTTCTGCAGCGAGACACTCTCCCAAGCAGGAGAGACCATAAATAGCTTCCTCACAGCTCACGCAGTCAGGTTTTGCAGCAACGGAATTCAAGTTCTGCTGACAAATGAGTTAACAAAACAACTTTTGACTTCCAGAGACACTTTGGTTTTGGAATTGTGAATAAGAAATGGAAAATGTATAATACGAATACTTATAGATAAAATATATGAAGTGAAATAGGCTGTCTTTGTGTGACTTTTAAAATTTATTTCTGTTTGATGGGATGAGGTTTCTGGTTTACACATGTATAATCTTAAACAGTTTGAAACTGAAACAATTATAGGAAAAAATGTGTACTAAGGGTCATACTTTCTATCTAGTGCCAAAAATAGGAGCCCAACTCAGAGAATGACTCAAGGAGATTTCATCTAATTGTCAATAGTCACCAATGACCTAGAATTCAGGGTCCTGCTTGTCTTTGCTTTGCCACAGGTTAATGCACTTTGGTCTCTTCCCAGGGCTGAACTTGATTTGAATTCAGTGTTGCTAGTGGCAGTATATTAACTGTGTTATTCAAATTATATAAAACTAATTATTCTGATATGAACTGGATGCATTAATTAGATAAATAATTGAAAATATTTCCATCTCAGTTTATACCCATAAAAGATCTGCCATACCAAATGCATATTTACACTTTATGGACCAGAGAACTGAATATGTATGAAGATGATCTGGGCAATGATCACTTCCAAATAATTAAATACACTAATAATTTCTTTAGAAGAAATATTCCTCCTACCAGGAATGTGAAGGCAGGTTAAAATTAAAAGCTTCTATGAAAAGCTTAATCATCCATACTCAGCTTCCAAGCCTGTATCCATACAGGTTACTGAGGGATCTAATTTAACCTCTCACTCTCATTTTTTTGTTTGTTTTTTGGGTTTTTTGGGGGGACGAGGGAGGAATATGGCTCCTACAATTTGTCTCTTATATCTGTTTTACAGTAAAAGAACAATATAGAAAATATTAACAAACTACCAAATAATAAACTGTCCTATGTTTACCCTAATAATTTTTTCAGATTCCACCTAGTAGTATAACTTAGCCATAAAATTTAGGCTTGAACTGGACACAATTTTTTTTCTCTCATATTTGCACTTGATAATTGTTACCATCAAAATCTCATCAGAGTAACCCATTTGAAAATACAGTAACATACAATGAGGTTTTATGTAGTTCTCAATGTTTGAGAGATTTAGTCTAGAACCAGGTTTTAGAGTCTCAGACCTTCCAATGAATGTTTAATAAGGATTACAGTACAATTTTCTATATTAAAAAATACAGTTTCATTTTGGTTTTTTCTTGTAAGTGTGTAGTATGAGAAAGAGAGAGAGAGAGAAAGAAAAAGAGAAAGAGACAGAGAGACAGAATCAGTAAACTGGTAGAAAAATCAGCCTTAAAAAATGTGAATTCAGTAGGATACCATCATTTGCATTATAGGTTCCAGCACACATGTGGTCATAAAATCAGTCTAATGAGTTGAGACCAATATTTTTTAAGTAAAATAAGTGAACATTCATACTGTAAGGTTAAGTATTACTTTGTGAATCTTGTTTCACTTACACATACACAAACTAGATTATACTGCATGAGGTACAATGCATTTCTTACTGAGGATCACAGTCCAAAAAAAGTTAAAAAAACACCGGCGTTGAGGAAGTAGGCTTGCCAACCAAAAATCTAGTTGTTGCAAATGGAGGAAAGGCCCTGGGTAGCTGCCTCATAAAATAAATTTTAAGCCAATACAATAAAAGATCAGACGACTAAATTGTTGTCCATGTTGACTCAAAAAATTAACTGTGGCTCTGAAATACCAAGAAAAGATTTAAAATCTTACTCCACATGGAATCTTCAATACACATGTGATTCACAGTGAGAGGAAAAATAATGATGGCCTCAGTCTCCCTGGAGACAGGTATCACCTGGACAAGTAGAAATTAGAGTAAACCAGAGCTGGACAAAGAACAACGGGCTGTTCTGTCGCTACAAAGGCCTTACAAACTATATGAAAGACAAAACGATAAACATCCTGTGATAAGTGAGAATGCGGGTGATAAAAAAGTGAAAATAACATGAGCCTTGGGTCAAGCCACTGGAATAATAATGCATGCCATGCCTACCACTAACTTGATGAACAAACTGAAACCAAGCTACCTCTCTCGGTTTTGGTTTTTCACAAACTGGATGGATTCACTTGATCTCCAACGCGAGAAGGGGGATCCTGAGAATTCTAAGTCTAGAGGATATTCCTGATTTGTTTTATAGCTTTGTTATCTCAACCTAAAGAAGTATTATTTTTCCAATTTTACAGATAGGTTAACTGAGGCACACTGTTACTGCAGCCAATGCCAACACATTAGATTTCTTCCTGGAGTTAAAAGTAAAGATACTCTAATAACGTCTGGTCAAAAAATCAGTGAGGATTAAATAAAAACTCTAAATTCAGGGGGCAACACCTACCTTCAATTTTTAAACAGTATTTAGCATATTTATTTCTCTCTCGGAAGAAAAGAGAAAGAGGGTAGGCAAGGCTCTTCTGAGAAAAGTAGAAAGCATTGGTTGAAAATATCTAGTTATGTTCTCTTGTGCTGTGAGTGACTTTTTAGCTTTTAATCACACTGTTTTTTTTTTCTTTTTAAAGCTGTGTGTTACCTAAGGTATTTAATGTTAAGTGTGCAATTTAAAATATATATATATTTAATTGGCAAAGATAGAACTAAAACAAACCTCGGTGGTAGGATTGCCATTTATTATTTGAAATTTCTATGTCAAAATGCTGGTGAAAGCAATACAAAGAGAAAGATGCTTGGTACTAAACTGTACAGAAAGTTTAAACTAATACATATGTATGTTAAATTCAGATATTAAAAGTTAAATTTAAAGAAATCTAATTGCAGAGTATGACTTAAACCTCATGTATTTTAGTCACAAACTCAAAGAAAAACTTATACATTGAAAGAAGCAACAGATTTTCCCACAACTAGAAACTCTCAAATTAAAATACAGCAACTTTATGATTTTTTTAACAACAGAATCTGAGTTTAATGTTTTCGTTATATAGTATAACTTCTATCGCAAGTTATGGTAGCTCAAAGTGGTCTAGAAATCAGAAAAATGTGTAACTCGATTGGGGTTCCAAAAACAGAAATAGTTATTTGATGAGTTCGAAGTGAAATGTTTTGATGAGTTTGACAGAAAAGGAAATAAAAGTCTAATGTAAACACCAGTTTCACCCTCAATTCTTAGGCTTCAGAAAAGCCTAATTAAGCAAGGAAAGGAATTTGGGCCTGGCACACCCAGGTTCAGACGTGGCAGGATACAGAAACAAAGTTTTTTTGAACCTTTGAGTCATATGCCACAGGCAAACCATAGCTGCGATATACAGGTCCTTATGTCAACAGGTCCTTTAACGAGATGGTGTGCGGTTGGTGAGTGGCAATTGGGTTTCCTCCTGCCACGAAGAAAATAACTCTTCTTGATCAAGCCGGAAAGTGGGCGCAGCTCTGGCTTAGGGAGTGCACCCGGAAAAGTGCAGAGACGAAACAGAGAGAGAAGGATGTCCGCGTCCCGACCACAGAGCGCTTTCCAAACCACGCGGAAACCATTTAAATGGCTCGGGCGGCCGCGGTTTCCAGCTCGGGACTGTCTGGGGTCCGGCTGGGAAAGTTGCCTGCAAAGTCACGCCCTTCCGCACCCCGGGCTTGGCCCCCTCGGGGACAGGGGCGGGAGGAGACTGGCAACCTGTTAGCCCGAGTGGAAACTCTCCCGCCTTGCGCCTTGCGCAGCCCCTCGGACTCCCCCACTCTGAGACCCTCACAGGGACAAGCTCGGGGCCACCAGGACTTCGGCCCAGGCCCGGCTCTTCTGGAGACTCACAGGGTGCTCCGCGGGTGACAGGGCTACTCCCGGGGAACCACCTTCCCCCGCCCCCCCCCCACCGCCGGCCTCGGGCGCCCCTTTCGGCCACTCCCGAGAGGGCAACTGAAACGCTGCTCTCGAGACCATCTCCAACCGGCCACTGGGACTGTACCCCTCTCCCCACCACGTGAACCTCCGCACCCGTCTACCAGCACCTCCCTCCGGCTCTACCTAGGGAATCCCGACCCCCTAGCCCAAGCCCCCGTTCTCCAGCTTACCTGGCGGGCGGGAAGGGCAGGGCGGCGGGAAGCGGTGGCCGGGCGCGCGCTGGACGTGGGCCGGGCGCCAGGTGCAGGTGGTGGCGGCGGCGGCTCCGGTTGCTGTCGCTACAGTTGCCTCTCAGTCCAGCTCCTCCTCCGCCGCCGCCTCCTGCCTTCCCGCTGGGCCTCCTGTGTTGCCAGGAGAGGCCGAACCAAGGCTCCGCTTCCTTAGGAGTCTCCCAGGTGAGCTCCAGCCTGCGACGTCGGCAGGGGCGAGGCCCCTGTCCCGCGCCTGCGCGCAAGCCTCCTGCCCCGCCCCAGCCCTACCTGAGCGCTCCAGGTGAGGACCCCGACCGCGCGCTGGGCGGGGGCGCGGTCCAGGCGGAGCGCGGCCGCAGCGCGGATCCTTTCCCCGTGGTCGGCGAGGCTGATTCAACACACGAGGCGTGCCTCAGCCGGTCTACATGCGAGGAGCCCTGCACTGACCTGGTGGCAGTGCTCACCTCCTAGCCAGAGCACAGTGTGGGTCCTTGGGGCAGCAGAAGGTCTAGATTTCCCCTCCACAATTCTTTCCTTCCTCTTTGGTTGGCCAAAATGAAGGGGTTCGCTGCCCAGAGGCTAAGGGGCCCAGTGCTTCTGAGGACCACCTCGTGACAGCAGCCACTGTTGGCTGGTATGGTTTCCTTGAGCAGGGCTTAGCAGCTTCTGCCACCAGTGAGGTTCGTGAGCAGTTGGAAGAGCTTCCTTCCCATGTAGTCTTGATTTCATCACTTGACTCACTTCAGCGCAGCTGGTGGTTTCCGTTTCTGTAAACGCGCGCTCTGGTAGGGGCGCCTTATGTCCAAAGGAGGAGCCTTCCTCTTCCAAAGAGGAGCCTCTGGTATTTGGCAGAGCCTCGCTAATTTGGGACGCACCAGCCCTCCCTGAGCTGCTATTTGAAAGGCAAACCAATTCCCAGATGAGAGGGAAAGCAGCAACAATAGAGAGAAACCCGCCGCCGTCGTTGTTTGGAAAGACACCGTGGTTTCCTGGAGAGGGCTTGCTTCTAACTAGAGGTTTGCTTAAAGGCTCAACATCTCTTGGGAAGGTGAGAATGCAGACTCTAGTGAGATGATGGATTCTGCTGTTGTTTCTAGGACAAAAAAAAAATTATAAACTTTTTTTCCCTTTTATGATCTTTACAACTTTCTGTTTCAACTTTCCTTCTGCTGTTATGACAAACTAATATACCTGAAACCAGGACTTAAAAATGAACTTTATACCTTCCTATGAGCTCATTTATCTGATTGGCTTATATTCAATATACAAAGGAATATACAGGTCTGTCCAGAAGGTATCTGGCCATATAATATGAAAAATAGAGACATTTATGGATGAAGATACAAAATACAGGAAACATTGTACGTAGGACAATGATACCTCAGTCCCCTTCAAAGTAGGCATCTTGGAACCTCACACAGTTCTCCCAATTGCCATCAGCTGCCCCATCATATTTTCCTGAGTCTCATCAATGGTCTGAAATCTCTTTCCTTTCAAAAGTGATTTTAGTTTTGGGAAAAGCCAGAAGTTGCAGGATGCCAAATCTGAACTGTGGGGGTACTGAGTCACCCAAGTAGTTTGATGTTTCACCAAAGAACTCTGCATGAGATATGATGCGTGAGCCCGCACATTGTCGGGATGAAGCTGCCAATCACCAGTTGCCCATAGCTGTGGACTTCTGAATCATCCTAATAGTTTCCATGGAGTGATGTTCAAGCTTAATGCAAAATTTGAGGCAGTTTCGTTGCTCTACTTGCTCAGTCATTTTGAGTGCGATGACCACACAGTACACAAGCTCACTCAATGGCATCTACCACCCCTACTGACTAGTACAGTGAAGTTGTCATTGTTCACGCATGTGCATTCCAGTCTACTCTCCTTGGCTGCCAGATTACATCCACATCTTGTGAACCATTTTTGCTTTATTAACAGTGTCTGGACTTTTTCCACAAAGACCTCGTAAATAGAAAAATAGTTGTAAACATTTTAGTGACATGCTTCGATATAAGGTGGCAGGTTTTTCTATAAAGTCTAGCTCTATAAAGTCTAGCTCTTCCTCCTGCATTTTAACACATACTCTTATGGTCCTCATTTACTATGTTAGTATTACTATGTTAGTATTACTATGTTAATACTATGT
>PVJD01018846.1:0-13237 GCA_004026545.1 Mormoops blainvillei | reverse complement strand
CCCTGCTGTCCTTTTCCACTTCCCATGGCATCTATCATTTCTAAAATACTATATGGTTCTCTTATTTATTATGTTTATCTTGTGCATCTCTTCCCTCACCACTGGTAGAATATAAGCTCCAAGAGAGCAGGGATCTTTGTTCAATGATCTATTCCAAGTACTTAAAACAATGTCTGGCACAATATGTACATACTCAAAAGGTATTTATTGAATGAGAGAATAAAAATTGCAAGCACTCCAGACCCTCGGTAAATACTTTTTGGGTATATTGTCAGTTAGGAGATGCAGACAGCAAAGGCAGGTGTACCTGAGATATGGTGTCTAGATTTTATACGTAGGAACACATAGAAGTATAAAGTTAAAAGTACACAATCCACGGAGAAGTTACTCTTACCTGTACAAACATTTTTTGTAACTGTTTTTGGTTGAGGAGAAGGAACATTTAGAGAGGGAGAGAACAGAGATATATTAACTTGAACCATATGAAATTGCCAACGTTCCATCATTGTCAAATGTCCCAAGCAGCAATTTAATGTGGGTCAACCTAATGGGAGAAAGGAAAATTGATGGTATAAAGACTCAAAGGAAATGAGAAAGAAATGAGATCAAGCCTGAGTAGCGGCATTAGCCTTGAACAGAAAAAAAGACACATCCTCAGAGGCCAAAAGGCATGCAATGTTGATAAGTAGAAATTTTGAGGGGGGTCACCATATCTCAATGGCAACTGGATTCTTTGGAAAGTAAAATGTGTAGTTATCTGCTGAGAGGAAGAGCAAAGGTTTTGCATTAAAAGACTTTTTTGCAAAAGCGGTTATAAGTGAAAGCCCACATAAATAAAATAAATATATAGAGCTGAGTTGCTCTGAGTGAAGGAAGGTGGAGTGGGTCCTGATTTCCAGATCTCGCCCTTGGAAATCTGCAAAAATCCAACACTCCAACAATATCAAGGTCAGGGTGCTGTCATGGAGTGTCTATGGTAGGGTGGGTGTGAAATCTACTGGAGTTGAGATCCAGGAGAGAGGCTAGCATGTTGGAGGGGTCATTACAAAGGATGCTAGTGGAATTTGAGTTTAAAAAGAAAGACTGAACCAAAAGCCACAGATGCCAATGGATGTGAGGGAGTGTCCTGAACATAGATAGATAGTAATAGTTAGCAATTACTGACGCTGTCTTAAGTGCTGGGCAAACTTTATCTCTCATACTTCTTTTAGTAACCCTATGAGCTGAGTGTTATTTTTATTCCTGTCTTGACTCAGAGTCTAGAATGCTGCCTGGCATATAGTAGGTATTTGAGGCATCTCACTTTGTGGAGGCAAACACAGCACACTGTGGAAGCCCAGAGGAGGGTTCCAGACTATGAGGAAGGTGGATTAGAACAAGTTCCATCAAGACTTCAATCTTAAAGGACAACCAAGAGTTCTCTAGGTGAAGCAGTGGGAGCAAGGCATTCTAAAGCAGATATGTCCTCATCTACTAACTAATGGAAATGAAAAAAAACAGCATGCATTTGGGAAATGGGAGTTAATGTCTCATGGCTGGAGTGTAGCTGATAACATTTATTGAATGTTTTTACATTCATACAGTATTGAATGCATTTCAGAGATGATCACATTTAATCATCGTGCAACCCCAAGGATAAGAAGACTGGGGATAGGAGGATACGAGATGATGGCAGAGTAGGTGGAAGTTCAAAACAATGGTTATAAGAATGCTCAAGGAACTTAATGACAACTTCAACAGCACACAAAAGAAGGACATATAAACATATAAAGGACATATAAAAAAGAACCCATTAGGAATAAGGAATACAGGAGATCCACGATGACAGTGGAGTAGGTGGAATGTACACTCTCCACCTCCCAAGACCAAATTGGGGTAACAATTAAAATATAGGATAATCAGCCTTAATAACCAACTGAAGACGAAATGAACAGAAGCCTTATAACCAAGGATTTACAGAAGAAACCACATTAGACTGTGAGGAAGGCGGAGCTGTGAGAAGGGCTGGCCCCACATCCACAGGTGACAGCTGAGATCCTGGAAGGATATCTTAGCTGCAAAGATCCCCCAAGAGGAGTGTGGGGTCTCAAACCCATGCCAGCCTGCCCAGCCCAGAGCTCCAGAGCCAGGAAGAGGTGCCCGCATAATATCTGGCTGTGAAAATCATCAGAGATTCTGTCTGCTAGGGAGAGTCAGTAGTCTGCTGAGACAGACACCCTCTTAAAAGGCCAACATGACTACCCAACTGAAGAGTAGTTGGAGACAAGCCTTATAATGAAAGACAGAAGACACCACATCAAGACTGGTAAGAAGTATGGAGCCGTGTGAGGGCTGGCTGGGCTACTACAGGCATCAGCTGAAGTTCTGGAGGCATATTTCAGCTGCAGAGCATCCCCCTGAGAAATGAGTAAGCCACAAGCAGAGCTCCCCACCTGTAACACAGGAGGTCAAGCCTGGGGATCTTGACTGCTTGTTCAGATAAGCTGGAAAAAAACCACAAGGAGGACTGGGTGGAGCAGACATAGCCTTTATTACTCAAATTACAGAGAGCATTGAAGTGGGACCGCACCTCTCTGAGTCCGAGATTTGTTTTATGGGGTTCCAGACAAAGGAAGCACATGTCCTACTTCAGTGTGTATGTGCAGAGAGATCAAAGGTCAAGAGGCAGTCACAGGACAGGAAGTCACTCCCAAAAGGGGATAAGGAGGGAATTACACTCGATTTCTAAAACAATACATGTTCCTTTTGGCCAGTGGCCCTTCAGCCAGCCTTCTATTATGGGGATTAGAAGAGCCATGTCCAGCACGACCCCACACTCCACCCCAATATTGCTCTTCCACCTTATGTTTTTTGCGATACGGTCTTCTGATATGGGACCTGTGTGGCAGACATGTTGGCACATTGCATTCATATATTATAAATACAGTAAGGGCTATACCCCAAGACCAAGAATGCAAGACAAAACCTAAAGAGACCAAGGAGAAGGGAATGCCACCAAAAACTTAGAGAATTCCACCAAGCTGTAAAAGGGTCAGAGGCTATGGCTAATATATGATTAATTTCAGCTTCTAGGGCAATTAAGGTTTTGGATACACTGTGAGAATTATCAGGGATATATACACAACACTTGGTGTGCAGAATGGCACAGGTGCCCCCCGGGCGGCAGTGAGTAAGTCTAATACCTTTCTATTCTGTAGTACAACTTTTCTCATTTGAGTTACATCGTCAGAAACCAGGGCTATAGCATGTCTGGTGTGATTCAGGGCTATTGCAGTGCGATTTGCTAGGGCCTTAACAGCTTCATGGGTTAGAATAGTACCTTCAGGAGGCACAAAATGGCTAGGAGGCAGAACCACCAGTTGGAGTGCTTGACCTGATAATGTGCCCCAAATGAGTCCCAGCCCTGGCTGGTGTGGCTCAGTGGATTGAGTGCTGGCCTGCAAAGCAGAGGGTTGCTGGTTCAATTCCCAGTCAGGACACGTGCCTGGGTTGTGGGCCAGGTCCCCAGTTGGGGGAGCTTGAAAGGCAACCACACACTGATGTCTCTCTCCCTCTCTTTCTCCCTCCCTTCCCATCTCTCTAAAAATAAATAAATAAAATATTTTAAAAAAACCCTAAAAATGAAATGAGTCCCAATTTTGAGGGACACTTGGAAGAATATCTAACACTCTCCCTGGGATATATGGTTCTCCCCAGGTGCAACACCCGGTCCAATTAAATGGGAGATAAGGCCAACCATATTGACCACAGCCCATGGCTCCCCCTGGGATGGAATGGGCCTGTGTCTCCCTAGCAGACCACACCGCCAGTGGTCTGTAGCAGTCATTACCATTATTTTCTTATATGGGGCTGCCAGTATCCACCCTATGAACTGAACAGTGTCATTTACAGTACCATTTCTGCATTCAGTGTGTATGGGCACAGGTTGTTGCACCCTTTACCTGTAGTGCTGACAGCTACTTCACACCATCCCAAACTGTGTATGAAAGCCATGGCTTGGTGTACTTGGCCTGTTCCCTCATGAGGGAAACACCTTTTTGTCTGCTTAAAGACGGGGTCAGGAGCTTTCCAGCCTTGCAGCCAGTCCCAAGGTGTCTGGTTCGCAGGGTGGATCCCCCATGGTAGGCCGGCGGAGGCAGCAGTGGGAAATTCAGTGCAGACCCAACAATCAGAACAGTTGCTGATGGCTGCTAGCCTACCGGCCCACTGTAGAAAGGAGTTTCCAGAGCAGGGTCTAAGGGTGATAAGAGAGATGTTTAACAGGAACTAGTAAAGGTAGATCTTGGCGGTCTGGCAATGTTCATGCCACAGTCCGGTCTTTAGTTAATATAGTTACACTAACCAGAGGATGCCCTGTCATTGGTCCCATGCCCTATCTGGCCCTTGGCTAAGGGCCTCCTGAGCTCGAAGGGCCAATGGAGGTGTGTGTACCTTCCAAACTGAGGCTACGTAAGTTCTCTTAGGAACTGAGGTTTGCTGTGGGTTGTAAGAAACAAGAGTAAGGGGCAAAGAGGCTGTTATCATGGGTGCCAGCTGCAACCCCATGACAAGTCCCTCCTCCAAGGGAACCTCCAATGAACACCAGTGGGACTCTACTGCACCTGCCAGGGCCACGTGAGGGTGTATTTCCCTGGGGTTATGTCTTGGGGTGCTGGCAAGAGCATGCTATATTGTTGTCCCAGTTCAGGGCTTAGCAGTACAATTAACACCTGTGTACTTAATTGTAGGTGGATAGGTGCTGCCCAAGGTTTAGCGAGGAGGGTGATGACAGATTCTTGTCCTACCCTAGGCCATTCATTCAAGGTTCACAGGCAGGCAGACAGGTGGGTCGCTCACCCTGGAATGAGCTAGAGTCAGTCTTTAGGGTTCCTTTAAAGAGGCCGTTGTACCTTTCAGTGAGGGCAGTTCCAGTGGGGTTGCATGGTAGATGGACTCTCCAATCTATACTGAGGGTGCCTGCCCATTCTTGTACCTGATGTCCCATGAAATGGGTGCCTTGGTCTCTTTCGATGGTGTCCAGGCTCCCATAGGCAGCACAGAGCAGCTTTAGGCCTCGGATGGTGGCTTGTGGTGTGACCCACTGGCATGGGCATGCTTGCAGCAAGCCAGCGGTCGTGTCCACACACATCAAGGCACAGCGTGAGCCTTCAGATAGTGGTAGGGGGCCAGTGTAGTCGACCTGCCTACGGGTCAGTGGGTGTTCCCCCGTCGCAGGCCACCTGTGTCTTGGGGCAGCCAGCGAGGGTGCTCCTCTGCATAGATGGCACATTGCTGACAGGCCGTGACTACGCCGAAGTAACAACACAATGGGCCCCAAGCTTTTACCACTTCCCCTAAAGTCTTCTGTCCCACGTGGTGCATCTTTCGGTGGAGCCACTCAGTGGTGTCTTCTGCTGGAGCCTCTTCCAACCAGCGGATGCATGCCAGGTCGTCGGCCCCAGCATTGCCAGGGCTGCGGAGAGGTTGGTGTCCATTGACATGGTAAAGCGTTATTACCTTTCCCATACTACGTTCATAAATGTCCTTCCATAGGTCCTGTTCCCACGGGGGCTTTTGAGCCACTTGCCAATCATCTTGCTGCCAATGCGGCAGCCACAAGGTCGGTTCCCTGTATACTACCCAGCCATCTGTGCAGATGGTCACCAGACTAGATTCTTGGGTTATGACCATCCAGTCATCTTTCAACTCAGCCCATTGACTACTTTATCCTGAGCCATCATCCATCCACATGCTGTCCGTGCTGGGCTGGTAGGTCACTGCCCTTCAGGTGGGTGGTTGGCCCCGGTAGGAGCCATGCTCAGGCACAGGGGCTCGTCCCTCTTTAATAGGAGGCCCAGGCATGGGAAGAGGTACAGGCACCTCTGTGCCCACGTCTTGGTAAGTAACTGGGCCAAGGAGCTGCTGCAATTCTTGGCTCAGAGGGCTCATGGCTAGTTTGCTTTTCTGTTGGAGATAAGCACTCCACTCAGTCAGAGTGGCCGTCTGTGCCACTGAGCTCTTGGGCCGGTTTACCAAGTCCTATACCCACCCAGTGATGGGGCAGGGCGTGTGTACTCGATCCTCAGCTGGTCTGGTAATGGCTTCAGTAGCCATTGAAGCCTGGTAAACAGCATTCACTTTTCATTCTATTGGGCTGTATGGAGCCTCCATGCTCTTGCAGAACTAGGACCAGAAACCAATTGACACCTTTGTGTGCCCTTACCTTGCCAGAGACCACAGGCACAGCCCTTAGGGGTGACATGGATGTCTAAATCACATGCCTGAGACTGATCTATGACCCCCAGTGCTTGTACGGTCTTCACTGCTTGCTTAGCAGCCTTAAAGGCCTGGCCATGCTCTTGCCCCCAGTCCCAGGCGGCTCCTTTGTGGGTGAGGTGATAAAGAGGCCACACTGGCTGAGCTAAGTGTAGCATGAAAATCCACCAATACCCCCAAGAACCCTAAAATTTGTTGTGATTGCTTCAGCTTCTGTGGGATGGGGAGAGCCTGAAAATTATCTATTACAGCGGCAGACATCAAGTTTGTCATACCAGACTAAACAACACCCAAGAATTTGACAATCCAGGTCCCTGGATTTTGTTGGAATTGACTGTGCATCCTCGATCCCGGAGGTGAGCCAACAGCCGAGGAGCAGCACACTCTGACTCAGTAAGAGAATCAGAGGTCAGAGTAATATCATCAGTGTAAAGGTACATTCTCATAGAGGATGACATTGTCCATGCAGCTAAGTCTTCAGCCATGAGGCTGTGGCAGACAGTAGAGCTGTGCAGGTAAACCTGAGGCAGAACAGTAAATGTCCACTGGCAGCCTTCCCAGGTGAAGGCAAACTGGTTCTGGCTTTCATGGACAATATCAATAGAGAAAAAGGCATTAGCTAAATCTAATACACAATGATATGTGCCCAGCTTATGGCTGAACTGGTCTAGGAGGCTAGCTATGTTAGGCTCTGCTTCAAAGAGAGGGGGGATCACCTTATATAGTTCTCTATAATCTACAGTCATGCACTGAGTTCCGTCCTGCTTTCAGACAGAACACACAGGTGAGCTGTAGGGGTTGTGGGCCAGTGTGATGATGTCCACCTTGGCCAATTATCCTAAGGTCTCCCCAGTCTCCTTATGGCTACCCGGAAGGCAGTATTGTTTGGTGGCCACTATTCTACACGGAGTGGGAAGTGACATAGGGGTGTGTCTGGCATTGTGGGGTGTCTGGCATAGTGGAGTATCTGGTTTTCCCCCTCAAAACAGCCTTCACAAGCCATATTTGGAGGCAAAACTCCCCCATAGTGGTCTGTAGGCACATCCCAGCTAGAATGTCAATTCCTAGGATATACTCAGGGATAGGGGAAACATACACCTTATAGAGGCGTGGTGGTAAACGTCCTGTCCCAAGACTCAGTGTCACAGCCCGCACCTGAATGAACTGTCCTCAGTAGCCATCAATGGCAGTTATGGGCCCCTTAAATCTCTTGGGATTACCATAAATAAGAGAACGTTCTGCACCAGTATCAACTAAAGCCAACCCTCTTTGTACCTTCTTTGGGGACCCGTAAGTACCAAGTTCTACATGTGGCCTCTGGTCTCCATAAGCAGGTCCCTTGGCCATCCCCCTATGCAAAGACCCCTCCCCATGGATTGTCCTCTGGATGGGCTGGAGGCAGCTCCACAAACAGGGCCACCATGAAGTCAGCCAAGCCGGGCATCGGCTCTGGGGGCACCAACGAGACTGTTCCAGCTGACGGTGTCCATTCCAATGTTCGGACAGTAGACACCATTACCGGTTGGAACGGCTGCTCAGGTTTCAGTTGCTGCCTCAGGCTCCCAAGGATGCGGTTAGGCTCCTTGTCTATCTTATCTTTCTCTGCCCCAGGCTTTACGAGATCATTCCACAGTTGTCTGCGGGCTACTTTCACGGGACCTTTCTGCTTCTGTTTCACAGTCAGATTCTCTCCCTCTTTTCCTCCCTTGTCCTTTTCTACCTGTCTTACTCCTTTCTTTTGTCTCAGTAGCTCTACTTGTCCTAGGTCAGCAACTGTCTGTGCCACCTCTTGTACAAAATCGCCCACCTTGGTGGACGAAATAGGTATCAGGATGCCGACGTAAGGTGGGGGTGCTGTTTGCACAATGCAGTCCCTCATTTCCATATCTGTCCCATTGGACCGTGGGTTATAGATGTTGTGTCCCATACCTAGCTCCCGGATGAACTGCTGGAGTTCCGGTAAACTGGTGCAGTGTGGGTTAGAGGAAGGCAGATCCCCCTCATTAGGCCACACTGCCCCACAGCCAGCCGTTAGCCACATAAGTAGGATAATTGTGTAACTGGCTTGGGCTCCGGCCCTGTGAATTTTTTGTCTCAAAGCAGTGTGGGTGGTGGCAGAAGACGTAGTTTTTAATTCATCTCCCATAAACAAAGTGCCATCAGCCCCTATATCCCACAACCGCAACAGACACCCCACATGGATTCAGATCCTTTCTGTCTGAACTTAGAAGCCGCTCTACTAGCTCGGTAGGGGTGTAGGGGCTCACCGTAGTGTGTGAGGTCTGCTGGGGAGGTGGCACTGGAGTGTCCTGCGGCACCTGTGGCTGTTGGGTCTTAATCTTCTGAGTCATAATTGGAGAGCCATAAATTTCCCTTCTTCTACCTCTATGGCCTCCCGGCCCTCATCTACTATGATCTCTTTATCTGAGTCACTTTCACTTTCAGCTGTAATATCACACTTGCAAGGATTCCAGTCAGACCTCACCACGATAGCCCTAGCCCGTATGCGGGTGGGTGCTGGTGTCCCGGCAAAGCAACACCATGCTAGGTCTCGTAATTGCTCACTGGTATGTTCTAATTGTCTCCCTAGGGTGTCGTTATTGTCTGCCCTTAGGACATGAACATTCCTTTCTAGTTTTAGTTCCTCTTCTAAACACAAAGGATACAACTCTGCCTCTATCTGTTTCTCAATCACCCTCTGTAGAGCTGCCAACATTAACCAGCCCACAGCAGCAGCAACATGGAGGAGTTCTTTCTTTTTCCTTAGGGCGCACTGCTCTCCCACCTGCTGCAAGGCTTGTAGAAGGCCATCGGGAGTTTCAGGGGCGCTCCCCCAATCCAGTGGTGGCCCCCATGTATCAAGAAGGTTTGCCACCTCGTACCACATAGAATTTGCTGGCCATCCTGGGGTTCCTCCCAGCATCGCCCCACTCGGCATAACGTCTCCCATGGTCGACTCAACTTGGGGAATTTTCTGGGTATCCACATCCTGCTATCAACTAAGCCAATTTGTAACACAGGATATCAAGCCTGGGAATCTTTGCTCATTTAGATAAGCTGAAAAAACTACAAGGAGGACTGGATGGAGCAGACACAACCTTTATTACTCACATTCAGGGAGCACTGATGGTGGCGGCAGATTAGGAAAGCAGGACCACACCTCCCTGAGTCCCAGAGTTCTTTTAATGGGTCCCAGATAAAGGAGGCACAGGCCCTACCTCATTGTGTATGCACAGAAAGGACAAAGGTCAAGAGGCAGTCACAGGACAGGGAGCCACTCCCAAAAGGGGATAAGGAGGGAATTACACTCCATTTCTAAAACAATACACATTCCTCCTGGTTGGGGGCCCTTCTGCCAGCCTTCAATTATTGGGGTTAGAAGAGCCATGTTCAGCATGACCTCACACCACCCAAGAGTACCAGAACCAGAAGTGGTGCCCATATAACATCTGGCTGTGAAAAGCAGCAGGGTTTCTGTCTGCCAGGGAGAGATGACTAGAGATGCAGCCACCCTCATAAAGGGCCAACACACAAAATTTTGTTTGCAATCACTTCCCCTGGGTTCTAGCAGAGGGAGGACAGAGGGGACTAGAGCCATGTGAGGTAAGTCTGGAGTTGGTGGCTCTAGGAGAGAGCTGAAGGGTCAGCCACCAGGATCCCTGTGTTCAGTCATGCCCCCATACTGCAGAAACCATCTTTCTCAGGCAGAGCACTCTTTTCTATACAGCATCACAGCATCAGCCTTAAGGTGAAGCAATGACCCCCCCTGCAGGAATCCCTTTTGCCCCGCCCTGTGGAGCTTAAGCTCTGCTTCAAAGTACAGCTCTTATTGTTACTAAGCCTAATAGGCAGCCAGCAGGTGGAGGCAGATCTCTGGGTGTGTGTATGTATGTATGTATGTATACCTACATGTATGTATTTATTTATTTATTTAATTTTTAGACAGAGGGCAATGGAGGGAAAAATAGAGGGAGAGAAACATCAATGTGTGGTTGCCTCTCACACGCCCCTTACTGGGAACCTGGCCCGCAACCCAGGCATGTCCCCTGACTGGGGAATTGAACTGGCAACCCTTTGGTTCACAGGTCAACACTCAATCCACTGAGCTATACCAGCTGGGGCAGATCTCTGGGTGTTTTGAGATTTTGTTGACCCATCCCTGGGACCAGAACTGGTAAAAGCTGGCCTTGAGGCACACATTAGTATTTTCCACACCATGCACCCAAGCCCAGCAGAGGGAACCACAAGCTATGGATTGCTGATATCTTCAAACAGGTTGCCCAGGGCCAGTCATATGCAGTGTCTGACATAGCTGTGCATCAGAGTCTTTGCAGATCTACGTAATACATAGAAACAAACACAAAGAGGCAGCCAAAATGGGAAAACAAAGAAACAGACCCCAAATGAAAGAACAAGATAATTCTCCAGAAGAAGAGCTAAATGAAATGGAGGCAAGCGATGTATCAGATATAGAACTCAAAGTAACAATTATAAGGATGCTCAACAGCATGAAAAAAGACACAGAAATCATAAAAAAAAGGACCAGTCAGAAATAAAGAACGTGATATCAGAACTAAATTATACACTGGAAGGAAAAAGCAGTATGTTAGATGCAGCAGAGGATTGAATCAGCAATTTGAAGACAAAGTAGAAAAATTACCCAATTAAGACAACAACAACAAAAAAGAATTTTTAAAATGAGGATAGTTTAAGGGAACTTTGGGCAACATGGAGCATAAAAACATTTGCATCATAGGAGTACCAGAAGAAGAAGAGAGAGACCACGGGATAGAGAACCTGTTTGAACAAATAATGACTGGAAAATTCCTTAACCAGGTGAAGGAAAAAGACACACAAGCGCAAGAAGTGCAGAGAGTCCAAAACAAGGTGAATCCAAAGAGGCTCGCACCAAGAGACAACATAATTAAAATGGCAAAGGCTAAAGACAAATAGAGAACCTTAAAAACAGTAAGAGAAAGTGTTAGCTGTCTACTGGGTAGCTCCAATAAGAGTGTCAGCTGATTTGTCAACGGAAACATTTCAGACCAGAGGGGATTGGCATGAAAAGCAAGGACCTACAACCAAGACTAATCTACCCAGCACAGCTATCATTTAAAATTGAAGGAGAAATAAAGAGCTTTCCAGACAAGAAAAAGCTAATGGAGTTAATTACCACCAAACCAGTATTACAAGATATGTTAAAGGATCTCTTGAGGGAGAAGAAGAAGGAGGAGGAAGATTAGGAGCGGGGTTGGGGGGAGGAGGAGGGGGAGGAGGAGGAGGAGAAGAAGAGGGAGGAGGAAGAGGAGGAGAAGGAAACAGAGGAGCAGAGTTAGAAAGAATAAAATGGCAATAACAACTTACCTATCAATATTTACTTTAAATGTAAATGGTGTAAATGCTCCAATCAAAAGACACAGGGTAGCTGAATTGATAAGAGAATAAGCCCCATACAAATGCTCTCTACAGGAGACCCACCTCATAATGAGACATACACACAAAGTAAAAGTAAAGGTTTGGAAAAAAGATATTTTGTGCAAATGGAAATGAAAAAAAAAAAACTGGGGTAGCACTACTTACATCAGACAAAATAGACTTTAAAACAAAGGCTATATAAGAGACAAAGAAGGACACTACACAACAGGATACAACCCTTGTAAACATTTATGCACCCAACATAGGAGCACCTCAGTATTTAAAGCAAATCTTGATGGACATCAAGGGAGAGATCAACAGTAATACAATCATAGAAGGGGATTTTAACACCCCATTTACATCAATGGATAGATCTTCCAGACAGAAACTCAACAAAGAAATACTCACCTTAGATGACACACTAGGTCAAATGGATTTAATTGATATCTTCACAGCATTTCATCCCAAAGCAGTCAAATATACACTCTTTTCAAGTGGCCATGGAATGTTTTCTAGAACAGATCACATGTAAGGACACAAAACAAGTCTCAATAAATTTAAGAGGATTCAAATCATTTCAAGCATCTTTTCTGAGCATAATAGTATGAAACTAGAAATCAATTACAAGAAAAAAACCCGAAAACCACACAAAGACATGGGCACTAAATAACGTTACTAAACAATAAATGGGTTAACAATGAGATCAAGGAAGAAACAAAAGATACTGGGAAACAAATAAAAATGAGAACACAATGACCCAAAATCTATGAGACACAGTGAAAACAGTCTTAAGAAAATTCATAGCACTATAAGCCTATTTCAAGAAACAAGAAAAAGCTTAAATAAACAATCTAACTTTACAATTAAAGGAACTTAAAAAAACAAAATCAAAGCCCAAAGTGAGTAGAAAGGAAATAATAAAAATCAGAACAGAAATAAACAAAATAGAATCTAAAAAAATCAATACAAAAGATCAATGCAACCCAATACTGGTTCTTTGAAAAGGTAAATGAGATAAAAAACAACAACAACCCTTTAACCAGACTCATCATGAAAAAAGAGAGAGGACCCAAATAAATAAAATCAGAAATTAAAGAGATGCAATAACAGACAACAAAGAAATACAAAGGATTGTAAGAAAATGTTACGATATGCTAACAAGTTGGACAATCTGGATGAAATGGAAAAAATCCTAGAAACATACAATCTTTCAAAGTGGTATCAGGAAGAAAAAGAAAATCTAAATACACAAATTGCAACTAATGAAACTGAAGTAGTACCCTGGCGGGTGTGGCTCAGCTAGTTGGAACATTGTCCCATAACCAAAAGGTTGCATGTTTGAATCCCAGTGAGGTCACATACCTAGGTTGAGGGTTCAATCCCTGGTCTGGGTATGGGTGCATGCGACCCATGGCTTGCACGCTTAGGATCCCCAGTCCAGAAGCCTATGATCCCCATTCCAGGCACCAACCCCTGGTCTGGGCCAGGTGCATATGGGAGGCAACCAATCGATGTTTCTCTCTCGCATTGATGTTTCTCCCTCTCTCTTCTTCTTGCTCTAAAAAAA
>PVJD01018845.1:0-13238 GCA_004026545.1 Mormoops blainvillei | reverse complement strand
ACAGAAACATTGCTTCCAATAGTGCCTGACATATGGTAAGACCACAGTAATTACAAGCTGATAGAAATTGCACATGCATATGGCCTACTATAAATACAAATTTTCTTAGTTGTAATATTTTGTAAATATTACATTTATTTAATGGATATGAATACCTTCATTTATTCTTCTTTTTATAAGATAAAGTAATTAATACCTTATATTAACCTTCTTTTTTAACTAGAGCATTTCAGATATTTTTAAAAACAATTACAAATTATATAACTAATATATACAATTTTTAAAAACTTTATTGAACTATAGAAGTGATTAATGCATATGATATTTCCTAAATATTATATATTTTTCTAAATCGTGACCCACTTAATGTTAATACACATCATATTATTGCAAAAGATGTCAATCTTAAACAATAGAACATATCTAGTATTATGAATCCTGTAGTTCACGCACAGAGGTTTATATTTTCATGTCATTTTGATTTTGAATGGCTCTCCATTATTGCTGAAATATTTTCCTTATAAGAAGAAAAACATTGCAATAAACATCACATTTCATAGAAAGTACCAAAATTGTACTAATGATCCTTTGTATTTGTATAAAGGTATGTTTAATAAATGTGCCCTTATTTTTTGTCACAGTTTAAACACAATTTTTAAAAATGACTTTGGCTTTATAAATGACAGCCAGTCCTAAATGACCTAATTCTGTAATAGGCTTTTGTGAACTTTTCCCACTTTCCTCATGACAGTGACAGAATTAGGAAGATTCTGAGATTGTTGCTGAAAATGTATTCTGACTTGTCACTATACACAAAATTTCAGTAACTTATGTGTTTATAAACCTAGCAATTTTCTTTAAAAGTTGGTGTTTCCTCTAGAAGAAAATTGTTAGATATACATTATACTCTCAAAAGCATTTAAAAGACTCAGTGTCTTATGTGAACTCATTAGGTGTCACTAAAAATGAAATAAAAATTCAACATTAACCCAAACATTTATATGTTTTTCTCCAATGGATAAACACAACCATATTTTGGTAATCTCTTAAATCAGAAAATTAGCAAATTTTATATACTTTCATTATTTTATTTACTTATTTTTTTAAAATCCTCACCTGGGAATATGTTTATTGATTTAAGAGAAAGAGAAAAGGAGAGAAAGAGAGATTAGTGGTTCCAATTATTTATGTATTCATTGGTTGATTCTCCTATGTGCCCTGAGCAGGGATCAAACCCACAACCTTGGTTTGTGGGCTACAGGGTCAGGATTATATATTATATTTTTATGTGCTTTTCATAAGTGGTTTTCATATTGATGAAAAATCTATAAATATATAAATATATTTTGGCTAAGGAGGTCCAATGGAACAAGCAGAAAACAGATTCCTGATTTTTTTTCATCTTCCCTCTAACTTATTTCTCCTAACACATTCTGGTAGACCCTTTGCAACAGGTAAGCTGACAGAGTTCTCTATCATATACAGGGAAGCCTTTGCTTATTGCTTTTAGCACTTTTTAAATCTATTACCCTTCATTTTATGGATTCAGGTTCTTTTTTTGTCTCTCATCTTTTTTCTAGCCCCCTCTCTGCCATGCTCTATGTGAGACAAAAGTGTCCCCTTTCTAAATATCATCCATTTTTATCAGTTTTATTATCCGTGTCAATCATCAGGAAGCTTTGTACAGAAAAGCAATATTGCTTTTGGAAATCTTGAGCAAGAAGGTAGCCATGTGCACCATGATAAATGGAGGGGTGGGTATTATCTAAGGATTTCTGTATAGACAAAGTTTTATATAAACCAGTTGTTTAACTTAAATAGACAAATCACAAAGCATTCCTCAAGCTCTGTCCCATGGACCAACTGCATCAGGATTGCCTGGGATGAATACTAACACGTGCATTCTGAGGCCTGACAACAAGATAGAATCTGTGGAGTTGGGCCGTGGCACCCACATTTATAAGAATGCCTGGTTGGTATTTGTACTTCTTAAGGGTTAGAACCACCATCTGTCAGATACTTTACCCACATCTTTTTCAAAGCTTCTTAAGGTTTAGTTTATCAGGCTGTGTTAAAATCAAGTCTTTTTCATTTGTGAATTTTATATCCTGTTGATGATTCTGGCTTTTAGCTTAATTTTATATGACTTGTTTTTGACAGTGATGAAACTGTTAAAGTCTAAAAATGATTAATGAGACATTTTCAAAATTAAAGATTTAAAATGCTGGACTCAGATATCATTCTGTAATCCATTAACTGTCTGCAGCTTGACACTCACTGAGCTTCCGAAGGGATTTCAATCCCAGGGTCTATCAACGCTCTGTTATAAATGTGTTGTGCTTAGGTAGATTTCTGAGGAAGCTTTCAACATCATATGCTAATGTAAATCTTGGCTTACACATAGGGATTCTATCATCTGTTCCTAGCTGTCTTCTTCAGACTTCTAAAGTAGTAACATTCACAATTGCAAGAACAAATGGCACTCACTATGATTCAGAAGTCATGTGCCCATCTTTCAACACGATTGCAAATAGCATGCTATTTGGCAACCTAGTTTGTCTTTAATCCAGTTTTAATGTCAGCCATCATACTGAAGACTTCAGGCAGACAATAATTTTAGCCCTGTAAAGTTTTCTGTAAGATACAGAAAAGTCTCTATTAAGCATAACTGTGTTAAAAATGACAACCCAAGAAAATGTCTATACAACTCTAGTTAATAATTTGTGTTAACTTATTTTGCAATTATTCACATTTATATTTTAAGTAAAATAATACCCTAAAGTACATTTAATTCTTTTTAAATAATTGGCTTAAATTTCTATATATACATGTAGAGTTACAGTTAATAATTAGCATGCTAAAGTAGATACTTCAATTAAACCGACAACATTGTATTGAAATGGTCAAAATCCTAAAATTAAAATATATTGAGCCCTCTCTGGTGTGGCTCAGTAGATTGAGCAATGGCCTGCAAACCAAAGGGTCGCTGGTTTGATTCCCAGTCAGGGCACATACCTGGGTTACGGGTCAGGTCCCCAGTACAGGGGCACGTGAGAGACAACCACACATTGATGTTTCTTTCACTTTCTTTCGCCCTCCCTTCCCCCCATCTAAAAGTAAATAAGTAAAAAATCTTTAAAAAATATATATTGGATCTACTTACTCTATTAAAGAACACAAAAAGCATTGCCAAATATTATATTCTCTTTCCCAGTGTTTATTCAGGAACACATTGCATAAGGAAAATATAAATTATTATAAGAAAAAAAAGTTACCACTTATCCTTCCCAGCAGCTCTTGATTTAATGTTGCTTTTCTCTGTGAGAACATTGCCATCAGTCTCATGAACCAGCATCTGGACAGTGCTTCAAACCAAAGTCTTTTAGAAAGAAAATGCTCTAATGCATTATTGGTCCTTGTGTTGCAATGGTGATGGCTCTTGAATAAAATACCCATTCAAGGTGCAAATGTCTATCACTCTGAAAATGTTTTCATTTTATTAGAAATCCAGTTACTGCCCCAAGCACAATAAAGTGTGTTTTATGGCCTATGTAATCTACAAATATTATAAGCCACTTTATGAGAATGAGGTTTCCTTTCATTCATTATGAGTCATAACTTACACTCAAGTTTATTTTTTTAACAAGTATATCATCACTATGTTTCTTTGCCCTACCTGTTGAATAAATATCAACTTTTAAAACAAGTTGGCTATGTTTAAACCTCTGAATTTGGTTGACACTTTGAATTTAATTGATTAAGAAATATATTGCATGTTTTATTTTCTTTAAAACAAATTTGTGAATTCTCTTGCCTTTTCAACCATGACAACAGTGAATTTTTAAACTGAAAGTATGCTAAAAATTTAAGTAATGTTTGCATTAAAAACTCTTAATATCTAATGAAGATAACTGAATTATATGTCTGCTTCATATATTACTAATTTGAATTTTTATAAAAGGAGATCTTGCACATAATTAGTATATAAACAACATTGAAAAGAATATTTACAAGCAGAGAAAAACTCAAATTGTCTTTAGAAATTACTGGTATTGTGGGAAAATCACTTAGTATTATAATAAAAATTATACATAAATATATCTGACTCCATTTTCATAACAATTAGTCGTTAGAGCATTTCTTATAAGTTGGATGAAATAAGTGTGCATATAATAAGCAGTTTAGTATAAAAGATTGCTGGATTAATAAGACTTTTTTATTTGAATCACGTAATATAATTATGTTGACAGCATATAAAATGCACCACCCACATTATTCAGCATGGAAAGATTATTCCCAACTGTTGGAATGGAGCTGGATGAAAAGCCTTGAGTTTTAGCCCTCTTTATGCATCACCCTTTTTTGAAAAAAACTATTTTGCCAATTTCTCTCCCATTTCTGTATCCAGTGACTGGTAATTGTGAAAGTACAAAGATCTGTCCTCTTGCCACATACAACACATCCCTGAAGTATCATCTAGTTTTCAGTATCCCTGCTGAGTCAGCTGAAATTTTATTTATGCTGCATTGCAATTTATATTTTTCCTCCACCCAATCATGCTTTCTATTCTTCCCCACAGATGTTGAAAATAAACACTAAGAAGATGTTGCAGCTGAATCACTACTCGCAGGCTGGTAATGAGGACCCCAACACTGGTGGATTAAGCATGAGGTGTGCTTGCCACTGTCGTGTGTTAGCAATGTCTTTGTTAATATCTTCATCAGTGGTGAGATGTGCTTTTATGCTATTGGAAGAGTGTGTCCTGGCAATGGTACGTATCAATCATTTGATAAATATAGGGGTGATCGCAACTTCAAGAGAGTAGAAATGGGTCACTGTGCAGGAGAAAGACAAAAAAGCTGAGAATAATTAATCATTAAGTGAAGTCTTCACATAATAGCCAATGATAAAGTTGGCAGCTTATTAAGAGATATTCATCTCCATCAGCTAGAGAGCAAAGTTTAGGACCAGGCTTACAAATTAATCATGGGAGGACCTGAGTTCCAGAGAAGTTTAAATCTCTACCTAAGCAAAAATGTTATATTAAGGTCCAGGACTTGAATAAAGAAGAATAAAATCCTGTCATAAGAGATGGAGAGACCTGAGTTAATACCTTAGACTCTAGATTCTCAAGAGATGGCTCACTCCTTTTCAGAGCACAGAAACCTCTCTTTGCTTGAAGAAAACACAGAGGTTTTAGAACTAAAGTCAAACATAGTGTCTCCTCAAGATCTATCTTCTCCCTCTCTCCCCTCTTCTCTTTCTCTCCCTTCCTCCCACTTACCCTCTTGCTTCTTTCCCTTTAGCTCTCTCTCACTCTTTATGTCTCTCAAACAAGTTGAATAATGAGAACCATGAAACTTCTATGCGAAGAGTAAAAATAACGTTGACATTAGTTAGAATTGCCATTGCTTAGGTGGAAATATAAAATGAGGGGTAGCATTTTATTCTGCTTGTTATTGTTGTTTTGTTTACTAATCACAAATAATCTTTTTAGTAGTCTATCCACCATTTGCTCTCAATGTGTGGGTAGCATCAGCATCACCAGGAAAGTTTTTGGAAGTGCAAATTCATAGGCAACACACCAGACCTACTGAATCAGAACTCTGAAGATCGAGCCTAACAAATTTTTTTTGAACAAGCCCCCAGGCGATCGCGCAGCAATGCTAAAATTTGAGACCACTGGCATAGATGTCATGTAAATTTCTTCATTATCTATTATTATTTTTTTGACTAACCTGTTTCTCCTTATCAAAATAGAAATGAGCACAGATAATTCATTTTTCATTTTAGATTGTTAATCTAAAAGTTTACTACTAATTTACATCCAACATGAAATGTGATTTTCCTGAACAAAAACAATATAAAGATCATTGTATTTTAATATAATTGAAGATGTTATTTGAGTTTCCTCAAATACATTCCAAATAATGGTGTAATACTTGTTTTCTATTATTGTATAATTAGCTAATTCTCACAACTAAGTTTTTTTAATAGCTCATAAAAATAAATGTAATTATATTTAGGTAAAAAAAACAATTTCAATTACTATCAATATTACTTTGGCTTATAATAAAAGAGTAATGGTAATTAGAGAAAAGCAATTTAGATTTTTATTTAGGAGTTTAAGTGTCTTTAAAACAAAATGGAAACAGTTGGCTTAGAGAGAAATTGAATTTGGAAATGATAAAAGTATTTTTCTCTTTCACGACTTGGATATTAGGTTAATACAGTATATAACAACCAAGACAGGGAAAAATCAAGTTATTATCAACTGGGAAAAAATTCATGCTGAGTTACAACAAGACAAGTCACTACTAGTGCATAGTAATTGGCAGCCAGTGGTGTAATCCCACTGTTTGTAATCCTTGTTATTTTGGAGACATATTTTTGAAGCCCCACATTATTTTTTAAAATGTCTTACATCATAACATGTATAAAATGATCATATTGAATCATTATACAATTTAGGTTCTTTTTACTTTGATTGATAATAGGACAAGTAATAATTCTTTTTATTTTTCTTTTCATTATATGCAAGGGAATTAATGTTTCTTCAAATCTCATTTGATTTCTTCCAATTCTAATACAACCACAGAGATTTCCTATAACTTTAGGGGGGATATTTTTTGATCCATGATTTTGCTTTAATCAATTATTATTTCATATTGTAAAATAGCTTTAAAGATCCATTGGTCCTTTCGGTAGGTTAAAAAGGAGAAATACTTTATGTAGAGCCAATGATTGTGATTTTTGTTTTTCATTTCTATGCTCTTTGTTAGCAATAAAGACTTGTCTACACATATGGAAACTGGTTAAAAGTTTGGTTTATCTCAATTCCCTCCAAAAGTATTTGATTACTGAAATATAGGTATTTTTCCTAGTGGTAAGATTATAGAATTTAAAGTTTCCAAAATTTTCTCCCAGAAATCAGTTGATCTAACCAAAGAGGAGTGAAAATAGTGAGAAAATTCATCATCGTTTTAATGACTACAGTGTTCAGAAGAGGCTATAGTATAATTAAGTAGTGTTTCTGGTGTTCAAAGCAGAAAGTCCGTTGCATGCCTTTCATGAATTCATTGGGAACTGGAGGTCTTTTTTGCCATCCTAAGTAAGCCTCCTGGATTTGCACACAGATTTATGACAAAGGCTGAGAAAATAAATAGTGCTGACTTAATTATAACTACGCAAATAATGTTAAAATCCAAGGCTAAAATTGCATGACTCAGTTTTTCTCTCTCTTTTCCTTTTGCCTCAAAATACAATAAAATTTACCTGTTTCTTGTACTGACTTTCTTTCATAGTAATAAAACGATAAAAACAATCCATGTTAAGAAACTTAAGCTCCCACATTTCAAAATTAGACACAACAGAGAGAAAATAAACATCTTTGTAATAAAGCAATATATGCTATTTCAAAAATTAGATGGGGTGTTTAGTATAGCTTTTACCCAGAGATAAAAAATATTTCCAAAAACAGATCATATTCTGGTAGGCCTGGCTTTTATCCATTTCAAAGTGTGTCATGGCAGTACAGTACTTGCCCAATGGGAAAACCGAGAGTCAGGTTTTATAAACTGACTATTAAACCTACTGCATTTAGATAATAAAAAAGGTATTTCCCTTTTTAAAATAAGCAGACAAGAAATGGCAGAGATAACTATTGGAACACAATGCTGATGTCATAGCTGTTTTTGTCACTGGATTTATTGAGGTAAAATTAACACGCAACACTGTTAAAGTTTAAGATGAAAAATACAAAAATGCTGATTTGATAGACTTGTGTGTTACAAAATAATTAACTGTTTTGTAAAAGACAGAGCTGGGGTTCTTCCTGATGATTATATGAACAATTTGGCTTAGCACATTTTTATTGTATCTATGGTTTGAATGAATACATAAACATTTATCAACAAATTTAAAACCGGAAAGGTCTTCTCAGCAACCTGCTTCTCAGCTGCAGTCCCTGAAGGTGGAGAAGACCCCCGAGGTCATTTTCCGAGGTTCTAGTTTGTTTTACCAGGTTCATTCTTTGTAAGCACTTATCCTCATTTTGATCTTGCTTGTATTCTGAACATCATGATCAATTTGGGATCTGAAGGTTTATTTTGTGAAGGTCATGTCACTGCATCAGCCCTCCTGAAAGTATGTGGAGGTGATTATCTGTAGTTTTCACCCAGAATCCTGGTGTAGCGCAACCACTCTCTCCTTAACTGCCTTGCGTATGGACTATAGGTTCTGTGTTATAGTAATCTTCTATTACTCCCCCACATAATGTCTCTGCTTTAGCAAAATGTTTATTGTATCATTTTAGATCTGCATTATTTTAAATGAAATATGTATTTACATATTCAGGAAATCACTTATTTTCTGATACTTGGAGGTGTGGTAATACTGGGTAGCCAGAAATCTTCCAAGGCTTAGAATACAAAAGAGACAAAATCTCATTAGTGACTGTAGTTGTGGGAATAAGCAAGCTTCAAGTATTTTTAGAAACAGCGACATAGATATTCAATGAATTACTGAAGGCCATCTGTAACACAGCACAAAAACAGATGGATTGTTGCCTGGAAATTGTCGTGGAGAGGTTAAAATGCATACATAAATGTGTATATGGTCCACTGTATTGGCACACAGGGGTATTTCTCTTTTCATGCTATGGAGAAAATCATCAGAGTTCCAAAACTCTCTGCTTTGAATGTAGATGTTTTTTTCATAATGAATCTCGCTGTAACAGTGGGGAATTTTAACCCAGCCTGGCATTCTTTTGACATTGTTTCTGTAAATGCTGACTCTGACTAATATGTAGCTGGTAGATAAATAGCACTTTGGTATAAGTGTCCTAGGAACTAACTTCAAAAGATACAGACTAATGTTTAGTCATCTCAGCTTTGAGAGATTTGCTGACCTTCAACTATAAAACCAGGATGACATAAAAGCAAGATGATGAAAACAAGCATGACACACACTAAACCGTAGCTCGACCAGTTTTGAGGTCCTTACAGATTGTTCTGTGCTCATCTGCATGCAGGGAACTTTTCAACCCCCTCTCCTTGACTGTTTGTTCTGCTTTGCCTGTCCATCCTGATAATACCTCTGCCTGCACTGAGATGCTAAGAAGGGCTTTGAGAGAAGTGTTCCCCATCTTCTTGAGATACCTGCACACAAATAAATCCCTTTTATTTTCACCAGCACCTGTCTCACGAGGTTAGTTTTCACTGCTGTAGGCAGCAAGCCCTGCATTTACTTACATTGCCAATACTCCTATGTCCCTATCCGATAGCTGGTTCGTTTTTTCCAGGTTGCTACAAATAAGTCTGACACTAATCCAAAGAAGCTTACTCTAACTGGACGTTGCCTTTCTCCATTCCGAATCTCAAGCAGGCAAAGTCAAGTTACCCGCTTTGTATTTTTGTTTTATTTAATAATTGCCATTTATTCCTTTTTCTGTTTAAAACAAATGTTTCCACCTGAGCAATGAATTGATTCTCCCCTCTTCTCAGGAAATTTATCCTGAGTAACCCATTATTTGTATTATATCTTTCATAGCTTTTCCTTCTGCATAACAAATTATTGTAGATTGTACAGCTTAGATGAATACAAATACATTATCTCTCAATTTCCATGTTTTAGAAATCCAAGCACGGATTAGTTTAGTTGAGATCTCATCTGAGGCTTAGAGTTCCCCTCTAAGCTCCTATGATTGTTGGAAGAATTTAGTCTCTGATTGCATGATCGAAGTCCCCATTTCCTTCCTAGCTCTCCTCAGCTCCTAGAGACTGCAGTGAGCTCTCGCCATATATCCTCCTCCAAAGGTCCACTGACAATACCACAGCTTACCACTTCCAGACCAGCAGTGTTGCAGTTCTCTCTACTGCTACTAAGTAATCTCGCATAACATAATGTCATCGTAGGAGTGACTATCATACCATCTTTGTTATATAACATAGCCTGCTCACCGATGTGGCTATCCCATCATACTCGCAGACCTCAATCACACTCAAACAGAGAACATTATACAAGTTATATACACCATTGCATACAAATATGAAGGGCCATTTTAGGATTCTACCTACAATATTATATTTAATTTGTCATCACTTTTCTTAACTGTTTCTTTTGTGACTTTTCTGGTATTCATTGTTATTTTAAGAAGTTCTGGCTAAGATCACCAATCATCTCCATATTGTTAAAAACAATTATATTTACAAATAACTATACTTAAATACAATGACAAACAATTAGAAAGCATCATCTTCCTTGATATCTTAGCAGAATGAAAACTCTTGACCATCCCTGAAATACAACGCTCCCCTAATTCATTAAAAAAGATACACATTCTAAGGCTAATAGGGGTCAAGGTTGTGACAATACCTTACTCTTCTTCATTCCTACCAAGCAATGGTTTATGAGTATCCCTCAGTATATAAACAAAAGAGTCTGTCTAACCACTCATTTGATATTTTCACACTGTAACTATTCTTTAAAACCTACAAAACTGATTTTTCTTCTTCCACGTATGTTAGAATTATGCCAAATTCTATAGTATTGGTAGCTGTCCTACAGTGTCTATAAAGCCCTAAAACAGAGGCCTTCAGGACCCTTGTGAACAAGTCCTGGTAATAACAAAATACTATTAAAATACAAGGTCAAAAGTTAAACATACCTTTAAAGAAGCTAAGCTTCAGAAACAAAGAATCATAAATGGGATGAATCTATTTATGGAGATTAATTAAATATCAAAATAGATGTCAAAGATCAGTGTATCTTTTATATAAAATATTTGCTTTGCTGACCGAGCAGATCCATAACTCTTAAAAATTTGCCTGTTGAGCTTGAGGACACAACTGTAAGACATCTCAGTTCCAATTTTTTTAATTAAGGCATATTGGAAACAAATCTAAAATGTTTATATATTTCTGATTATCATTAAAATGAAAAAATGTGAACTTATATTTACAAATATTAGAGGCAATTGATATCATATCTATAGTAGCATGGACATGCAAAAGATTTACTAGAACTCTGAATCACTGTTACAAAAAACATTATTAGGCTTTCAGTAAATATATTTCTTTCAGTGTTCTGATTGCTGTTACTCATTTTTTTCTATTACTCTTGGTGTGATTCTTTATTTTTTCCATTAAAATATTTGTACTTACAGTTTGTATGAATTGCAGTTACTGGAATCACTGTAAGTATTAGAGTAGAATTTACAGTATGTCCTCATTCAGGGTGAACAAGGGAAATGTTAGCTGAACTACCAAGTGTGGTAACTATACAGTTATCACAGTTAGCACATATAATTACTAAACCAGGCTAACTAGAAGTAGGCCTTAGACAATCCTTAATATACAATATTGATATACATTTTACAATTTAATAACTAGTATGCAAGTAACGAACCATATTTACTTTTAGAAATACGTACATGTAGGAGGATTTCAACTTAGCACAAGCCTTGTATAAGTTTTTATCCAAAATATTTCATAGTAATCATTTATGGCTTCATTTATACAAAATCTTAGAGTATACATGATTGACAAACAGGTTAATAATTATAGATCAAATTGAACAATGTTTATGAAGTGTGATTCTATATAAAAAAGAATTAAGTAACAAATATAACTTATGATGCTCTATTATTCTACAGCAATTTAATTTTTTGGACTCAATAGAAACATAATCCTATTCTGTTCTAGGTTAAATTTGTTTTCCTCAGTGATGTATCTAGCCTCTGGAGTTATTACAGAGCATCAGAAATTCAGAGGAGGTCTGAGGCTACTCCTGAGTCTTTAGACAGAGGCCCTTGTCTGTAATTACTAGAATGCCCAGTGCTCTGTTCAAGGCTACTTCTACCAGTTTTGAGACTTTTACAGAGGCACAAGATTCTCTGCAGTTTAAAGGTTTAAACTTTCCTGTTTATTGTTACTTTTTTACCCTTAGGAAATTTAAAATTATTTTTTGAGGTTTAAAACTTCCTTGTAAAATAAAATAAATGATATAAGTAAAGTAAAAAGTGTAAAATTCAACTCCCCAAACACTAGGAAACATCTTCGACAGTTGGAGTATACATTTACATATTTCTTGTTTGTGAATTAATAAATCAAATTATGGGTATTACAGATAGATACTTTTGTTACTTTTGCCCAATGGTTTTATATCTGTTTTTCTTCAACTTGTTTAAAATTTTTAATCCATTATTAGAATAACCGAGTAATAACCTTCGACGAAAATTTTAAAAAATACCCTGTCCATACCACTATAATTATTTTTATCTATTCTTTCATAATCTTTTCCCAAAGGTGATAATAATAAAAAATGTTTACATATTTATATATTCAGAAAAAATACAACCAAAATACTAGGTATATTTTTAATCTTAGTTAATTTTTATCAGAGTACATTTTATCAGAGGAGTGTACATTTTATCAGAGGAGTGTATATTCAGAATATGAATAGAAAATACTTCTTGGTTTAAAATGATAAGCATCAACCACTCCCTTTTATCTTTTTTTATTCTAAGCTCATTCTCTTCACAATCATCTTTAAATAATTAACTTTCTTTTTCTGCTATTTGTTTCCTTACTTCTAAATTTACCACTATTTCTTATTTATATTTACATTTATATATTTATATATGTTGATGTTAATATTGAATGAGGTTTAAGATATCGCAAATCATCACACACATTTGTTTTATTAATGCTTGTTCTCCCAGTAGACTTATATCATCCTTTTGGTAATATCAATGTTGAATTTTTATATTTTGTTGTCTGAGTAAATATTGAAATTTTAAGAGACAGAGTATGCTATGATTACATGGATTTTATTCATTTGTATTGTCATCCATAAATATTGTAATTGCCCCATTTCTTTCCATTGCTAATTTTATGTGCTTATCATGAATTAATTTCCAAGCACCAATAGATATGAAAAATCTCCTCGCATTAATTTCAAAACAGTTTTTTAAAGCTTTCCTTTTTCCTTCTTTCCATACTTTCCTCCCTCCTTCCCTTTCTTCATTTTTTTAACCTCCCCTTGGAGATATTTCTCCTAATGTTGTCTTTTGCTGTAACCCTACAAAACTTTTCACCTGACAATTTTCATTGTCTGTCATTTTAAAAATTCATTTGTCTTATTCTCAGCCTGGATCTCCTGTTTCCCAAGAAGGATCCCTTCCTTCCTTCCTTCCTTCCTTCCTTCCTTCCTTCCTTCCTTCCTTCCTTCCTTCCTTC
>PVJD01018844.1:0-13245 GCA_004026545.1 Mormoops blainvillei | reverse complement strand
ATATGGCTCCCCAAATTAAGCAAATATCTGTGTGTTGTGCATTATATTTCTATTAAGCAGTAATAGTCTAGATCTAACATCCAGTTTATAGGAAGTACCAGGGCAGAGAAACATATCAAATAATGCAACAGGGGTGCAAACTCTATAGGGAAAAACTATACAGTTTCTTCAACAAATAGATTGCAAGGAAAAAAAAGTGGAAAGGGAAAAGGAACTAAAGAGATATAAGTGATATGGCTATAAATTATAATGTATACACCTTTCTAGGACTCACATTTTAAGAAAGAAATGAGAAAACACATATATTTATGAGTTAGTCTGGGAACTTTGGAAGTGTACGGCATATTTGATGATATTAAAATTTATTGTTTATTTTTAAGGTGTAATGTTATTACAGTTAGGTTAAGGAAGATTCATTTCTTTTAATCATACATCGAAGTTTTATGAATAAAATTATATGACATTGGAATTACTTCAAAAAATCTGGGGAGGTAAGAGAGGGAATTGGGCTGGTGGGTGGTGATGGTAAATGAAGCAAAACTGCCCATGTGTTGGAAACTATTAAAGTTATATGATGGGTGAGTGTTGGGTTCATTCAATTATGCTCTCTACTTTTATAAGTTTAAAATGTTAGATAATAAAAAGTTTTGAATAATTGGTAATAGTTTGGGAAAACACTAGAATACAATATTAAATGAAACAGTAGGATACAAAAATGAAATTAATAATGAAAAATTGTTAAAATTAGTTTCATGGGAAGAAGGGATGATTGCAAAGAACTTTAACTTTCTATTAAATTCTCTTTAATTAACCTTTACTACTTTTTAATCGGAAAAATAATATGCCTTATACATAAAAGCTTATTACCAATTATTTGAAGAAAATTTAAAAATTAAAAGGAAATACATCAAAATACAGGATGGGGCAAAAGTAGGCTTACAGTTGTTCATATAGAAAAAATACAATAATTAATAAATAATAATAAGAATAAACTGTGTTTTACATATTTATAACAGTAAACCTATTTTTGCCCCACCCTGTACCAATGAGAATTATCTCTGTGTTGTGTGAGTATGAGCTATATTTTTATTTGTGTGTGTTTTATGTGTGACTTTTATTTCCTTTATATTTTCCCTGTTCCCCACATTAAATATATATAACTTTTTAAATTGAATTTATTGAGGTGATATTGGTTAATAAAATTATATACATTTCAATGGTATAATCCTATAACACATTATCTGTATATTGTATCATGTGTTCACCATCCCAAAGCCAAGTCTCCATCTGTCATCATTTATTCCCCTTTACTCTCTTCTACTTCCCTGCACCCGCCCCCCCTTTCCCTCTGGTAATCGCCATACTGTTGTCTGTATATGAGGTTTGTTTGTTCTGTTTTTCTTCTTTTACTTAATTCCTCAACCTTTTTCACCCACACCCTCTATCTCCTCCCCTCTGATAACTGCCAGCCCATTTCTGTATCTAAGAGTCTATTTCTATTTTGTTTGTTGGTTTATTTTGTTCATTACATTCCAAATATAATTGAAATCATATGGTATTTGTCTTTTGCCACCTGGCTTATTTCACTTAGCATAATGCTCTCCAGTTCCATCCATGCTGTTGCAAAGGGTAGGAGCTCCTTCTTTCCTTCTGCTGCGTAGTATTCCACTGTGTAAATGTACCACAGTTTTTTTATCCACGTATCTACTGATGGGTACTTAGCCTGTTTTCAAATCTTGGCTATTGTAAATAATGCAGCAATGAACATGGGGGAGCATATATTCCTTTGACTTAGTGTTTTGGGTTTCTTCAGATATATTCCCAGAAGTGGAATTGCTGGGTCAAAAGGCAGTTCCATTTTCAGTTTTTTGAGGAAATTCCAAACTTTTTTCCACAGTGGCTGCACCAGTCTGCATTCCCACCAACAGTGCACTAGGGTCCCTTTTCTCCACATCCTCGTCAGTACTTGTTGTTTATGGATTTATTAATGATGGCCATTCTGACTAGTGTGAGGTGATATCTCATTGTGGTTTTGCTTTGCATTTATTTGATGATTAATGATGTCAAGCACCTTTTCCTATATCTGTGAGCCATCTGTATGTCCTCTCTGGATAAGAGTTGAGTTTTTTGTTTTTTTTTTAATTGGTCTTGTGTTTTTTTGCCCATTTTTTAACTGGTGTTTCTTTTTCTAATTCCCACCTGAGGATATGTTTATTGATCTTAGGGAGACAGGAAGGGACAGAATAAGAGAGAAACACTGACATGAGAGAGAAACATCCATCAGTTGCCTTCCATACACACCCCAACAGGGGATTAAACCTGCAACCTAAGGATGTTCTTTGACTGGGGATCAAACCCACAACCTTGTGGTGTACAGAATAATGCTTCAATCAACTGAGCAACACAGCCAGAGCATTGGATTTGAGTTTGTTCCTTTTAAATTTGGGGTATACATCTCTTATCAGATATATCATCGGTGAATATGTTCTCCCATTCAGTGGCCTGGCTTCTCTTTTAGTTGATGCTTTCCTTTGCTGTGCAAAATTTCTTAGTTTGATGTAGTCCCATATGTTTACTTTTTCTTTTGTTTCCCTTGCCCGAAGAGATATATCAGAAAAAAACGTTCTTACGAGAAACATCCGAGATTTTACTATCTCTGTTTTCTTCTAGGATTTTTATGATTTTGAGTCTAGCATTTAAGTCTGTAATCCACTTTGAGTTTATTCTTATGGTGTAAGAAGGTGGTCTATTTTCATTTCTTTGCATGTCTGTTTAATTTTCCCAGCACCATTTATTAAATAGACTATCTTTACCCCCTTGTATGTTCTTGCTAGTGGGTCATTCATTAGAAGGCATATATTAATAGTTTGCATTTTGCAAAGCACTTATAGACATTTTAAATTTCACATGCAGTATTACAATCTATACGTTTATACTCCTCTGACATAGCACATGCAGAGGATATTATTACTCCCACTTTTGGATGAGAAAACAGAGTCACAAAAATTTGCAAATCATAGCAAGGCAGTAACAGACCTTGGACAAGAACCTAGGCTTCATTATTCCTATTCTAGTGTTCTTTTCGCTGTAACACGTTGCCTCCCATAAAGAGTATCAAACTCAGAACACAATTAATTTAGTAATAATTAAATAACTAACTCAGGCCCAACTGAATTGAAGTTAGTTACATCAATTGACTATACTACCCATTTTGCTTAACTGCAACCAAGAGCCATGTGTAGGAAAGAGGCACTCAGATGAAATAACAGGGAGGAAGCAGTAGAATTCTGTGACATATGGCATGCTTGCTGATGAAATCAAAGGTATGTTTCATGCCAGCTTTTGGTCTGCAAAGTGTCGTTCATTTCACTAAGAGGTATGCCGCATGCCAGGAAATGCACAACCTCCTAGCCCTTTCTTTTGAAATCTAAACCCCTGAGAGCATGGACTTGGCATGGCTTGAGGGAACACTGAATGCAATATGCTTGACCCATTTGTGGGTACAAACTATCCAGGGTATCCACTGTGGAGGATTCTAAGTTGTCATCTGGATTCCCCATCAGCTCAGAAAAACTAGGGATACAATTGAGTCTTAGGTTTACCTCTGGCTAGAGAATAAGGATTACAATTTCAGAGAATAAAAGTGATGTCCAGGAAAGAAAATAAACGTTAAACCAGAAAGCGATCAAGAATATTAAAAGTGTAGAGCAAAAGTAGCTAAACGCTCCTATACAGAGTAATATCATTGTCCCTCTTTTGCCACGGGGGGTTGTTTTGCCCGTTAGAGTGTTACAAAAGTAATCACCTGCAAGTAAGGTCACCTCATCTCCAGCAGGGAAGGGAGATGCAGGGAGCAGGGTACCTGGGCTATTTGAAGTAGACACCTCTAGATTTTGAAGAACAAGAAATTTTTGCTCTGTTACAAGAACATTTACGAACAGTTCAGTAGAAACTATCAGGTAAAATACCAATTTAGAAAGAAGAGCTTATGTTTAAGTAAACGGGTCTCAGGGTGAGACAAGAGTTTTACCAGAAATATCACTGTCACTATGGATGACTTTTCATTTAGTAAACCCTGCCTTACATGCAGATGACTCCTTGCTGGGAAGTTGGCTTATATAGGGGAAGAAAGGAAACATTTTGGCCCTGACCAGTGTGGCTCGATTGGTTGGGCATCATACCACAAAGCAAAAGCCATCGGTTTGATTCCAGGTCGGGGCTCATAGCAGAGGCAACCAATGGATGATTCTCTCTCACATCGATGTTTCTCTCCCTCTTTCTTCCTCCCTTCCCTGCTCTCTAAAAATAAGTAAATAAAACCTTAAAATAAGAAAGGCAATATTTTGGAGTTCATCCTGAGTGCAGACATCTATTGGCTGCAGGGAGGAACATGCGTGCTTGTTCTTTTACAGATAAACGAGAAGCCACATATCAGAGGGCTTTTGATTCAGACATACTAGCTCTTCCATTCACTTCACTTCATGTTTGCTTACCTATAAACTTGTAATAACAACACACACATGCCTGCTGATGTGAGAATTCACAAAAGCACATTCTGCAGGCGCTTTGTAGCCAAAACGATAAAGTACGTGTAGCATCAAGTTACCAACAATAGCTACACGGTACAGTTCTTAGGTTGATTATTAGATGGTGGCACTAAAGGCAAATGTTTACTGTTTTCTTTTTATTCTCTTCTTTTCCTTTTACAGTGAATACATTCTAATATCATAATGAGGAAAAGAACCATCACACACCATTTAAGAAATAATATATGTAAAGTTCCCGGGGCACACAACAGGCACTCATTACCTCATTGTTGGCTGAATCATTGTTGTCATTAACGAATTATCATCTCACTGTTCCTATTGTAGCTGTGAAAATTGAGGCTTTAAAGAGTTTTAGTAATTTATTCAACTGCATACATCTCAAAAGCAAGTAAAATGCCGAAATACTGCTTGCAATATGCACATACATAGATGCATCTCATTTCATGAGCCATGAAAAAGTAGCTTTGGTTGAGAAGTCACCAGCCCAAACTTGAGCAATATACAGCAGCCTCTCCCTGAATCAGGCTGCTTGAAATGGAGCGAAAATTGGAAAAGGGGACAGTGTATGCAAGGAGTAATAAGAAGGTTTCACATACAGTCATTGAATTAACACCAAGAAAGGGAGATTTTCAGTGATAAAATTTTTAAAAATAACAATGCTCTTCAAAATAATTTACCAGTTATCATAGATTATAATGGGCAGGCACAGGTTTTCTCGAACATCACCACATTCTCTGTCAGTCATGTACACACACATACACACAGAGGAAATCTCTTCCCCTCACTTCTTCAGAACCCCGATGTCTTTTTGCTGTTTCCAAACTGAATTAAAAATCTTACTACAGCACCTTCCCTTCATCCCTACTCCACATCTATCCCTCTTCCTCTCTTGCATCCAAGGTTTCTTGATCTGTCTACATATAGTTTTCTCTCATGTCTTTTCAAGATGCCTACCTGTCAACAACTTATTCAAAATGATTAATGACGAATCAGAGCTAAATGAGTTATTCCTCCCAGAAGAAGTTAATTTTTACAGAGCTCATTTGGAAATTCAGCATATTTGATTAAAGGTATTAATTTCCAGTTTTGAAACTTAGGCCCCACAGGAGACCTTTAAGGAAGTTATTTTGTGTGGAGAAGGCTTTTCTTTGAGCCTCCCAAGCCAAAGTATTCCAGTAACCCCTGCCTTTATGGGGTTCTAGCTGGACATGATTCTTCAAGCCTGAGGGCAGAGACAGGACTGGACTAAATCTTCACACAATGTCTTCCATAGATTTAATATTAAGTAAAGACAATTAAGTTCATCCCTAGATTGAAACCGACACATGAATCTTTTTCCCTCTACAGCCTCAGAGGGACTCAGTGCCACATCATTGGTTGCTTGGACATATGAATTCAGACTGCTGCATAGGCTGAGAATTTGGTACTTTTTATGAACTGTAGTATTCATCTGCCTATATACAATTTCTCTAGTAGCATTCAGTGATACAAAGCTCGGGCTTTTCCCCCTCTGCCAATGCTGTAGCAGTCCTGAGAGGCTATTGCCTTCAAGTTACTGAAAAGGAATTGGTATTTCTAGAACTTTTTTTTTTAACTGAGGCTTATTTGGTGTTTGTTTCAAATATCTAGGCTATAAAAGGCCACCGTAACACACTCTGACCCTTCCATCTTCAACAAAGCATGTGAATTACAGTCAACACTCTGGGTCCTGGCACACTGTCAGCAAGAAATGTCTATTGATTGGAGCTTCAGACAGACCGTAATAGAGACCTCTCATGATGGCCCTGAAGAACAGGATAAACTGGAAGTGCCTTCTGAATATTCAGAGAAGGACTATACGCCATTCACTACAGTTTTACATTTAAATACAGTTAACTGAACTCTCACTCCCAGAAAGTGGTACAACTCGTATTATTTGACTAAATGGGGCATCTGATTCTTCAGTCCTGAAATTATAAAAACACTACCATCAAGGCACGAACTTCTGAATGCCCCTCTAAGCCTGCTACGGCTTTCTTTGACACAGTGTCACCTTAAAGCATTTACTCATGAGCAAGTGTGACTAACACATGGGTGACATCCACTATGCTTAGAGATAAGTAGTCATTTATATCTCTAAGGTATCCTGACATCAGAATACACATAGGATGACAAATGTGGCATGAGCCGTAATCATTTACAAACTACTTGTCACAGAAAATGAACTAGGGTGGGCTATCTTTTGGCAATGCTGTCAGTGTTTCACATAATACGTAGCCTGGACTTCCAACTGTGTTTAATTAAGAGAATATTATAAACACTAATTAGCTGCATTTAATTTTTAAAGCAATTTAAAGTTCATAGTTTAAAGGGAAAAAAACTCCAAACAATAGACATGGTCTCTGTGCAATGTAATTAACGTTTGGGAAGCAGTCACCGGAGCACAGCATAATGAGGTTGACAAGTCAGCAGCCCTGACATTTCTACACAACATCACAACTCAAATATCATTTTAAAAAGCACTGAAAATTAAATGTGGCACATCGAGTATACTTGGCTGCAGTGCCATTTGGGAGGGGGGATCTGGTAGTAAAAAGTTTGCAGTCTCCAATCAACACTCAGGATATAAGTTAGAAAGCGTGATATACAAGCTGACACAGGGGGAAACATAAGGAGATGTGATCACTGTTAATTTTTTAAAATAATAAAACTAATAATAATTCGACTCAAAATCAGGTATGTTAAATAAAAAGTCCTTTCATGTTCATTTCTTATATTCGCTTTTCCTTGGTCCTTACAGTCAATGAAAATGAAACATTAAGGAGTGGAATTTTTCCAATGGTATCAGAGCACATACTTCTGAGTTTTTTCATGAATCTTTCTGAGCGTGATGGTCAGGGTGATCTTTCTCCTCTTAATTAAGAAATGAAATGGAGCGGTCACTATCATAATACCTAAACCTTATGCTGAGAAAGATTTTGAAAGCCTTGACTCTTTCAAGTGTGGGGGCTTCTGTCCTAGGGTTTACTTGATCGTACAACATTATTTCTGAGGATTCACCTGTGAGATACTTGAATGCTTCCCTCTGAATACAAGCCAATTTTAATGCCCAACAACTTTAGAAGCAATCACATTGTATGCAGCTTTGAATTATTACAGAAAATATTTAAATGACTTTTCTGTTCTATGAAACAAGGACCTTTTCAGTAGATGTGTCTCAGGTTTTTCAGTGGTGAAACTTCTTAAGCTGTTAGATGCCTTCTCACTCTTCAGTAGAATTAAAAGCACACCCAGAGCCACCATTCCTTCTCTGCATCCTTCCTCTAGACCTGGGTTCCTTATAAATCCATGATCTTGAAAGGTTTAGTTTGCCTATGATTCTTCTACACTGTGACTTATCTTCTGCTAAAAAAAATTTTTAGTATGCCAAATCGAGATCCCATGACAATACTAATCACCATCTTCAACATATAAGCAATTCCAACAAAAATTTCATGATCACAAAATCTCTGTAAACCAATTTTAAAAAATCCAATGGTTTTCCTATTTAACATCTGATAATAATCTCACCTCTATGAGCCTATCCTAATTTAAAAATGCAAAATATTGCAAAAAGTCTTATATATGTGAAGATGTTCGTTTCGGCACTGTTTAACGCCAAGAACTCAAACAATGGGGTAAACCCAATGGGTCACAGCAAGAAAACAGTTTTATTTTGGTAGAATCACTTGATTTACTCTTATGCAACCATCAAGAGTAAAGCCAAATTTTCAGTATGTGAAAACTTGGAAATATGTTTATGATATGTTAAGTGAAGGAAAAATAAATATACCCTATTGTTTATAACTAAGTCAAAACAAATCCGTGCATAAAAAAGCACCAAATGAAAACACCTAAAAAGGACCAAATCAAGAATGCATAAAAACGACAGCAGTTAAGATGTCGAAATTGTGGTTGATGGATATTGCCCCTTATATGCACATACCTTTTAAATTTAAAAGTCTGCATGAGGCTGTCTTAAAAGACATCACTCTAATTTTCGGCTAAGATTTTATAGTTCCTAACTACTTTCATGTTTCATTCCCCAAAATTTTAGAAAAGCACCTATAGGACTGTGGACTCTGGATGATCAATTCAAGCATTTTCACTAAGGCCAGATTTTTGGTTGCTCTTCAAACAATCTGAAAGCTACTGTAGCTCATCAAAGTTCAAAGGTGGCAGCTATTTTTGGAGTCAGGTTGACTGGCTCAAGATAACAGATTGTTTCTTATTGATTAAAAATTCCCTGGAAGAAAACAGCAGTAGTGTACACGGCCATGTGCCATGTAACGACATTTTAATCAATGCTGGACTGTATGTACGGTGCCATAAGATTACAGTAGAGCTGAAAAATTGCTATGGCTTAGTGATATCGTGGCACAACGCATTCTGCACATGTTGGTGCTGACGCTTGTGCAGTGTTTATAAAGTCTACTGTAGTGTACAACAATGTCCTAGGCCTGGACATTCTCTCCCCACTCACTCACCGACTCACCCGGAGCAACCTTCAGTCCTACAAACTCCATTCACTGGAAGTGCCCTATACAAGTGTACCATTTTTTAATCTTTTATACTGCATTTTTACTGAACATTTTCTATGTTTAGATAAACAAATGCTTACTACTATTTTATAAATGCCTACAGTATTAGGTACAGTAACGTTACATACAGGTTTGAGGTCTAGGAGCAACAGACTCTACCATACAGCCTAGGTGTGTAGTAGGCGCTACCATGTAGGTTTGTTTAAGTGAATCCTACAATGTTCATACAATGATGAAATCTAAGGACACATTTCTCAGAATGTATCCCTGTCAATAAGTGATGCATGACTATATAGAAAAAAATGGCTTCTACTTGTAATTTTAGTTGTTTGGGAAGGAAGGATTAGTAGATTATGGAAGGGAGAGAAAGAATTTCCTGGAGATTAAGAAGCACTGTCTATGGAATCTAAAAGGAGGGACATTTATAATTATACATCACTTGAGATTGACCTATTTCTAATTACCATCCAGTAAGGTAGAAGACATATCAGAAATGAAGGTGAGAATATCACTACAGATCCCATAGACATTAGAGGATAAAATAGAGGAATTCAAGGAACAACTTTATAGCAATATATTCCACATTACAGATGAAATGGGAGAATGTCTTTAAAAATTGCCAAAACTTACATAAGAAGCAATAAAATCTCATTGCCTCCATAGCTTTTAAAGACATTGAACTCATAGTTTTTGAATAAATTCCAAGACAACTTTTGACCCAGATGGTATTACTACTGAATGCTTTCAAACATTTAAAAAATAAATAATAATCTTACATGAGCACTTCTTCCCAGCTCTGGTGCACTGGGCTGGGGAGCCCAGCTTGCTTTTCAGCCTCCACACTTCTCAGGGGAAACCTTTGCAGCTGAGATTATCCCTCCAGAATCCCAGCCGCTGCACACCCGTGCGAGCCAGGCCAGCCTTTTTCATATCTCCATATTTCCTACCACTTTCCACTTGGCTTCTTCTATAAATCCTCGATTATAAGACCTCTGTTCAGCTAGTCAGTTGGTTATTCAGGTTGATTGCTCTGTACTTCAGTTGTACTTCCAGTTTGGTCCTGGGAGGAGGTGAATGTGGCTTTCAGTTATTCCCCTGATACCTTGGATCTCTACATAATAACAATCTTAAACTATTTTAGAAAATAGCAGAGGAAATATTCCCAACTGATTTTACTAGGGCAGTATAACCCAGATATTCGAACTTCACAAGGACTTTACAAGAAAAAAAGTATACACCAATACCTGCCATAGACACAAAATCATCAACACGATATTATTAAATGTACTCCAGCAATATATAAAAAAGGGTAATAAGTCATAACCATGTAGGGTTTATTGCAGGGATGCAAGGTTGGTACAACATTCAAAAATCAATGTCAGTCACATTATTGAGGTGATTAAAAATTTCATATGATCACCTCAGTAAGTACCAAGAGGTATTTAAAAAATTGAACACCATTTTAAATTTAAAAACAAAACTTCTCTGTAAACTATAAACAAAGGAAAGTTCCTCAAACCTGTAAAGGGCATCTTTAAAAAAGACTTATAGTTAACATCGTACTTAATAGTGAAAGACTAAATTTTTTTCTCCTACAATTAGGAACAAGAACAGGATGTCTGGTTTCACCACTTCTACTCAATATCTTCCTAAAGGACCTAGACCACCCAATGAGGCAAGCAAAAAAAATAAAAGGGATACAGATTTTAAAGAAGGAAGCAAAACTGCTTTTATTTGCAAATGACATAACAGTATACATGGAGAATTCTAAGGTACGACAAAGTAGCTATTAGAAACTAGTAAGTGAATTTAAGAAGGTCACAGGATTTATCATCAATATATGAAAATCAATTGTATTTCTACATACTAGCAACAAACAACTGGAAAATTAAATTTAAAATGCCAATTACTATAGCATCAAGAAACAAAATATTTAAGAAAAAATTAACAAAATATATTCAATACCTCTATGCTTTAAGCTATGCAACATTACTGAGAGAAATTAAACAAGATCTAGATAAATGTAAAAATATACTATGTTCATGGATATATATATATCAAGATGTTGATTCTCCCCAAATTGCCTTCCCAATCAAAATAATAGAGGGCTCTTTAAATAGAAATTGATAAGCTGGTTCTAAAATTTAGGTAGAAAAACAAAGGACTCAGAATAGCCAAAACAATTTTGAAAAGGAACGATATTGAAGGAATTGGGCTATTTGTTTATAAAACTTATTACAAAATGGCAGTAATCAAGAAAGTATAGTACGGGTGTTAAGAAAAGATAAATAGATCAATGGAACTAAATAGAAGCAATTTCTAAAAGTTAAATCTTCTACAGGGAAAAAAGTCTGAAACCCCAGATCTGATTTGAGGATATATAAAATATATTTATTTATTAATAATCTTTACATTCCCATTGTGTCGCTCATAGTTTCTGGTATACAGTGGTGTTCATCAATCAGTCATTGAATAAATGACCATCTTAAGCATTCATGCTAGGGCAATAAGCCATTTGGGAGAGATTTAATTAATTCTCTGTAGTAAATGACATCATCCTGTTACTTGAAAAGAATCTAGCTCCATAAAATTCAAAATAAATTATATATGTATAAAAGCTGACTGTGTATGTGTTAGGTGAAGTTACTAAAACTTTTTAAAACCCCAGGTATTATACTTCTTATAGACCTCTTAAAGATATAACTGACCAAAATGTAGTATGGCATGTTGAGTTAAACTGAAGCCTTCCAGTTGAGAGAAGAGTATCGAGTAAAAATTTTTTTGTCCTCTTCTGAGATGCCCCACTCCACGCTTCCCTTTCCCAATATCAAGAGAATTACATTCAACCTGGCACACTGTAGGTGCTGCAAACAAACACGTCCTAAGAATACACTGTGGACAAATTTAAGAAGACAACTTTAATTCAAATCCTAGTTAATTAATTTAATTTCACAGCACCATGCATCTCATTAGGGTTAGCCATTCCTCATAGCCCAAAAGGGCTTGAGGTTTTGCTCTAGAGAATCAACAAAGCTAATATAAAACTAAGGCAAGATGGCCCTGACCTGTGTGGCTCAGCTGGTTGCGTGTCATCCCACAAAGCGAAACATCACCAGTTCAATCCCTGGTTAGGGCACGTGCCTGTATTGCGCATTCAGTCCCTGGACAGGGCGTATGTGGGAGGCAACCTAAAGATGTTTCTCTCCTTCTCTTTCTCCTGCCCTTCCCTAATCCCTAAAAATAATTTTTTAAAAAGTGAGGAAAGATAGCAATAGATCCGAATTCTGGCTTTTCACAATTATTCATCAAAACTGGCACAACACAGAGTAGGCAGCTGTCTGTATGGCGTCAGTGCTGAGATGTGTACATCACCACTTTCCTCCCCACTCCCACAACCTCAGCGTGTACTCATCCAGGCTTTCTCACCCTCAAGATTCATTCCTTTGCCTTAAGGGATTATCTCCAGAATTGCTCCATTAAAATGCAAATTAGCTTTGTAGGAGGGGTGACACATTAACATAGGCACAGTAATTATCTGCTGCTATCATCCTATCAGGATTAATTTATCAACTGTCCAGCAGAAATAAAAACCTTGAGGATATCAAATGTAGGAAAGATACAATTTAATGTGGGTGGAGCCAGGAATGAGTTCAAGTACCCAAGGCTAGGTAGCACATCATGGCTGGAGGATTTGACAAGCAAAGGGAAAGCATTCACTCACTCGACCAGTACTCATCCATTAACTGCCTATAACCTGACAGCCACTGTGCCAGTCAGTAAAGCGAGGAACAAGAATAAATTCATTTTTAACTTTCCTCATAGATATGGAAAGGAATTTGGCGCGTGAAGAGAATGGGAACGTGAACCCTCACAGAACTGTGTTAAGGACTGAATGTGATAATGCACGTTAAGTGCTTACTATATAATGCCCAGCCCAAAGAAAGAGCTCAAAAAATGGTTGCTATGATTACTGTTAAATTGGTTCTGATACCAATTCCAATGTGTGTGTGGGGAGTCCCCAACACCAGCAAGCAAAATCTCAGGATACCATCTAGGAGTCCTACAACTCCACTCAATTCTGACCACGTGGAGACAGCACCAAGCTCCACGGGTTTAGGGTGAGTCAACCAGACCTCCCC
>PVJD01018843.1:0-13248 GCA_004026545.1 Mormoops blainvillei | reverse complement strand
CACCATGATGTCAGACACTTTGGTTTCTCCCCATATGCCACTGCTGCCCTTCCAGCTGCTGCCCTGGTGCTGGAGCCCAGGGCGAGTGAGTCTGCGTAAGTCCTAAGTCCACTGCGGGCCCTCTAAGAGGAGACTCCTGAGAATCCCGCAGTTTCTTCCACCACCCCAACCCCCATTCTGTTTGTACATCCAGAAGTTATGGGGACTTATCTTCCTGGCACTAGGTGGTCTGGCACTAGGAGTCCTGGGCTAGGTGGTCTGGTGTGAGGTTGGGATCCCTTGCTCCTGTGGTATTCCTCCTGATTTTTATCCATCAGATGTGGTTGAGGAACACCTGTTCCACCTCTCTACGTGTTTTTGCGTGCCTGCTCCTCATGCCAGTCTGGATGAATCTGACTACTTTAATTCCTTGGTTGTCAGACTTCCATGTATGGCTCAATTTTCTGACTATGCTGGGTGATAGTTGTTTTGAGGTCTAGCTGCAATTTTTGCTGTGGTTGTGTGAGGAAGTGAGGTGTTTTTACCTATGCCTCCATCTTGACCAGAAGTCCAGATCTGATTTTTAGAATCTGGAAAGCTTTCTACTTTAACTGTACTAAAAGTATTTTCCTGAAGGTGGAAATCACCCAAGGGTGTACTATGACTCATTAGTATAATTTAAATATGCCATCGCTATTTTAAAGAAATCTACTTTTGACTCAAAACCTTAACCTCATGTTTCTGAGTTCCATATAAAACATGCACTTATAAGAGCCATATGGTGGAAATGTCCACTGATGGATGAGTGGATAAACAAAATGAGGTATATGCATATAACATATAATGAAATATTACTCAGCCTTAAAAAGGAAGAATATTCTAACACATACAACATGAATAAATCCGGGGGACATTATGCTAAGTAAAATAACTCAGATACAAAAGAGAAATATTGCATGATTCCAGTTATATGAGACTATAGAATAGTCAAATTCCTAAAGACAGAAAGGAGAACAGTGGCTACTGGGGCTGAGCGGGGGACACAATTGGAGGTTATTATTTAATGGGTACAGAGTTTTGGTTTGCAATGATAAAAAAGTTCTCGAGATGGATGGTGGTGATGGTTACACACAATGTGAATAAATTGTAAACAACTTAATTGCCACTGAACTATACACTTAAAAATGGTTAGAATGATGAAAGTATGTCATGTATTTTACTACAATAAAAGAGGCATTAATCTCCATAAAACACTATCTTAAACACTTCATTTCCTAAGTCTGCTTTTTCCATTCAGCAAATTTATACTTGGCATTTACTATTGTGCCAGGCAGTGTGGTATAAGGCTGGGATTAAATGGCCAAGTCCCTGATCTCATGACTATTTGGCGGCAGCTGGGGTGCAGACAGACAATAAACAGATAAATGTACAATGTCAGGTGGAAGTAAGTCCAATGGAAAAATCATTAGGCAGAGTGAGGGAGAAGAGTGTGCAGAGGCTAATGGGGTGGGGGTGGGGGGTTGCTATGTTGTAGAGGGCGGCTAGGAAAGAATCCTCCCATGGGTGACATTTGAGCAGAGACATGAAGGGGCAGAGTGTCCCAGGCAGGGGACACAGGAGCAGTCGTAAAGGAGGCAGTGTGGCAAGAGGGGGAGCGGGATAAAGTAGGTAATAAGGAGGCCCAGAGCACAAGGCCACATCTTGTTTCTAATAAACTTTTCCAAAGACAGTAGGTCAGTACAGAAATATTTCCTCTGCCACCCTGGCTGGTGTGGCTCAGTGGACTGAGTGCCAGCCTCTGAACTGAAAGGTCGCTCGTTCGATTTCCAGTCAGGGCACATGCGTGGGCTGCATGCCAGGTCCCCAGTCGGGGGCGTGCTAGAGGCAACGGATCGATGCATATATCACACTTCCATGTTTCTCTCCCTCCCTCCCTCCCTCCCTTCCTCCCCCTTTCTCTAAAAATAAATAATTTTTTTTTTAGAATGTGAAAAAAGGAGAAATATTTCCTCTACCGTCTATGAGTCTTTCATTTGTCTTAATGATTAGAAATGATCAGGAGAAGCAACTCTCATACCCTATTCTAATAGACGTTTGTATGTTTGTAAAGAGACACTGACATCCTCCATTGCTAGAGCGCCCTCCAGTGTCTCTGTGTGAAAACAGCATTGGCATGGATATTTTCCCCCTTAACTATTTTTGTATTTGGCCAAAAAATAAAAGTGGGCATATCATCTTTCTTATAAAAACGTAATGTGAGATTAATTAAGAATACACCAAGTATACGTGTTTTAAAATAAGCCTGCATTACTTGTAAAGTGGTAAAATGTATACATATACAATGATGTTTTTAAATGACCATATAAATTTTTTAAAGGTTTAAAGAGAGGCCCTTATTTTGATGATATACAATTTTTCATCATTGTAGAACTTTCAGTTAAACAGCAAACACAGTCTACCATTAAACTGTGACCCTAATTTTACTGGGGGTGGAAAGTAGAACAATAAAGTAAAAAGCGTTGCCTTTAAAATTTTTTAATATCCTGCAAATACAGAGCACTACAGTGACTCTGCCTTCTAAGTCAGAACATTGTGCAGCGAAATAGTTAAGACAGTCTTGCCCACACCAAGCATCCTAGTAAAACAAAATCCTTGCTTCTCATGGAAATTGGCTTTGATTCCTTTATTATAAAATCTAGCAGCTTTGTTAATCACAAAAGCCTAGCTAAGAGGAAGATGTTACATGTGGTGTGGTTCTTAAAAGAACTTATAGGAGAGGTAAAAATTCCATGGCCATTTACACAAACACCTTTGTAGCTGGGTCAGTGTGACAGCCAATGCCACAGAGGGAAAAGACACCAGCTGTGTAACCAACAAGACAGGCTGCTCACTTTATTGTGCAGGAGTCTGCTAATGCCAAGGAAAATGGGCAAATAAACCTCCCAAAAGCATACTGCAAACCAGGTATCCCTTTCTGGAGGGTGATTTGACAACAGGCATCAAAAGGCTTAAAACATTCATACTCCTGGACTCGGCAAGTTCACATGTGGAAATTTACCTCCAAGTACATAAGTAAGGGTAGCCAGATTTGGGGATAGGGACATTTATCTCTGCACTTTTGAAGAAAGAAAACTTGGAAATAGACTAAATGAACAACTGTCCAGAAAATATCCAAGCACGTAATATGAAAAATAGAGGCAGTTATTGAAGAAGATACAAGATACAAGAAACATTGTACAAAGGACAATGACGGCTTGGTCCCCTTCAGAGTAGGCACCTTGGGACCTCACACAATTCTTCCATCGTCTCTTCCACTGTTCAAAACACTCCGCAAAATCCTTTGCTGGAATCACCATCAGTGGCGCTGTCGTATTTTTCTGAATCTCATCAATGGTTTGAAATCTCTTCCCTTTCAAAGGTGATTTTAGTTTTGGAAAAAGCCAGAAGTCGCGGGGTACCAAATCTAGGTCACAGGCGGGCTGAGTCGCCTGGGTGACTTGATGTTTCCCCAAAAAACTTTGCACAAGACATGATTCATGGATAGGTGCACTGTCATAATGAAGCTGCCAATCACCAGTTGCCCATAGCTGTGGCCATTTTCATCATGTTACATCTCTCTAGTGATGAAGAACATTGAGGTAGTACTCCCTATTAATTGTTTGGCCTGGAGCGGTGTACTCGTGATGGACAACACCTTCCCAATCAAAAAACATGGTTAACATGGCCTTTGTGCTGCGACTGTCCGTGCTTTCTTCAGGTGTGGAGAACCAGGCGACATCCATTGGGACAACTGGGCCTTCATTTCCGGATTACAGACATAGACCTATGTGATTCATCTCCAGTTATGGCCTTCTTGAGGAAATCTGGTTCACTGGTAGTGGTCTGAATCAAGTCATTAGCAACGGCAGCACAATGTTCCTTCTGCTCAGATAGCAGAAGCAGTTGAAAGAATTTTGCCACAACATGTTTCATGCCAAGATCCTGTGTCAAAATTTTTGACACAGTAGTTTTTGTACTCCCCATATCAGCACTAATTCTCACACTGTCAGTTTCTGATCTTTGTTGACTGCAGCCCATACAGGTTCAACATTCTCAGGTGTTCTGCTTATTACACAATGTGAATCACTTTCAACAGATTCCCGACCATATTTGAAGCATTTGTGCCACTTTTATTTGTGCTGTACCTCTTTTCCTACTTCTATCCTCCCTTTTGTTCCCTTCCTCCCTTTCTTCCCTTAATGGCCTCAGAGTAATGCAGAGGGACAGCAGTGACTGTCGCCACAACCTCAGGAGGCTTAAAAAATGAGACCAACCCTACAAAGGGGCCTACCAGAACCCCATCAAAGCTCCTTCACACCACTTACCACAGCCCAACCAGAAGCCCCTCACGTACTGTCCCTTATTGTTTACCCAGGTGTTCAGCTTGCATTTGTCACCTCTCTAAACTGTCTTCACCTGTTTTTTCCCTCTACCAGCTTCCTCTCTAACCTGACACTGCCCAGCAAGTGGTAGCTCCTCAACAGACTTCTTCCTGCCACGTCTGAACATACATGGTCACTGGGCCCTTTTCCATTCAAAGTTTAGTAATTAGAAACTAACTACTATGGAAAACGGAGTATCAAGATAAAATGGAAAAGAGATTACAGTTATCAGAAATCTTGCAAAATTTTCTAGAGGCAGCTAAAACAAGATTTAGCGGGAAATTTATTATTGAATTCTTATACTAAAAAAGAAGAAAGGTCTAAAATCAATTACCGAGAAACTAGAACAGAAGGGGAAATTAAACCCAAAGTAAGCGGAAGATAGGAAATAATAAAGATAGGAACAGAAATCAATGAAATAGTAAACTGAAAACAATAGAGGGGAAAAAAATCAACAAGACCAAAAGATGGTTCTTTAAGAAGACCAATAAGACTAATAAAACTTAGCCAGACTGACCAAAGGAAAAGGAGAGAATAAAGAATTACCAATATCAGGGAGAGGAGGCACAACACTACTGACAATATAACCATTAAGAGGATGATAAGGTTACTGACAATATAACCATTAAGAGGTGGGTGTAAGGGTTAACTACAAATGGTCTTGAGAGGATTTGGAGGATGATGGAAATTTGGGGGGTAATGTAAAACTGGATTGTGGGCCCTGGCCAGTGTGGCTCAGTTGGTTAAAGCACCATCCCTTAACTGAAGGGTTGTGGATTTGATTCCAGTTGAGACTCGTGGCTAGGCTGCAGATTCAATCCCTGGTCCAACCTTGAATGAGGACGCAGTCAGTTGCTGTTTCTCCCTCACATTGCTGTTTCTCTTTCTCCCTTTCTCCCCTCCTCTATGTAAAAGCAATGAAAAAAGGTCCTCGGGTGAGGATAAAAATAAAACAATAAAACTAGATTGTTGTGATGGCTGGACAACTCTACAAATTTACTAAAGACTATTTAATTCACACTTACAAAGGATAAATTTTAGGGTGTGTAAATTATACCACCATAAAGCTGTAAAAAAAAGAGATTATCATAAACAACTCCATGCTCATAAACTTGACAACTTACATGAAACTGACAAATTTCTTGGAAAAACACAAACTACCAGTGTTCACTCAAAAAGAACTAGATAATCTAAATTTGTGGTTTAAATTAAACTCCAGGCACAAACATTTAAGGAAAAAATATTACCAATTCTACACAAAACAGAAAAGAGAAGAGGAAGGAACACTCTCCATTGTATTCTATGTGGCCATCATTACCTGGATATCAAACCCAAACCAAAACAGGACGAGAAAACTATAGGCTAATTTTTCATGAGCATAGATGCAAACATTTTAAACAAAAACTTACCACATTTAACCCAACAATATATAAAAATAATACATCATGATCAAGTGGAGTTTATTCCTGGAATGTAAGGTTGGCATAACTTTAAAAATTAATCAGTCTAATTCACCATATTAATACACTAAAGACAAGCTATATAATCATCACAATAGATACAAAAAACACTTTATAAATTCAGATTCATTCTTTTTTTTAAACTGAATTTATTGGAATGACATCAGTTCACAAAGCCATACAGGTTTCAAGTGTACAACTCAATAAAACATCATCTGCGCACTGTATCATGTGCCCATAACCCCAACCAAAATGTCTTTCCATCCCCACTTTCCCCTCCTTTGCCCACCTCCACCTAACCCCCATACCTCTTTCCCTCTGGTGTGTGTGTGTGTGTGTGAATATATATATATCTTGTTTTTTTTGTTTGTTTATTTGTTTTTTGTTTTTTTTGTGTGTTTTTTTTTTTGCTTAATCCCTTCATCTTCAAACCCATTCTTGATCAAAACTCTAAGCTGGGGTGACTTCAGCAAAACTGCAGAGAAGAGACCTTCAAAAATCCTATCCTCTATAAAAGCAATGAAAATATTGACCAACATTGTCAGAATCAACTTTTTTCAGAACCCTAGAAATTAACCAAAGTCTTGCGACAATCTGGAAGCCTTTATTCAAGAAATATGGATGAATGGTAAGAACAGCAAACTCTGTGTTGTTGTGTGTTTTTTTTTAAACTTACCATATCCCCATTCTCCCCAGTTCGGCAAAAACAAGCAGCCTGGTGGCCACTGGAGGAAGCAGGACAGAATTAGAGTCCTTTCAAAGCTTCATGCCCAGAGAACTGTCACTATTTGACCTGTCTGGTCATTCCCTGGAATATCCCACGTGCAAAGCTAACCTGACTCGCTGCTGCTAGCAGACCCACATGACAAGAAATACTAAAGGATGTTCTTCAGGCTTTAAGTAAATGATCCCATAATTCGGGCTCACACACACAAAAAGAGCAACGGTACAGGTAATTATATAATTATAAAACACAGTATAAGTGCATATTTCTGCTCCTTTCTTCTCTTACCTAATTTAAATGTCACTATCATCCCTTCTTTTTAGCACCTTACTGGAGCCACTACCTAGTACAACAAGACAAGAAAAGAAATAAAAGATATACATATTGGGGAAAAAAATAAAACAGTCTTTGTTTGCAAATGACGTGACTATGCAGAAAATCCCAAAGAATTAACAAAAAATAATTCATGAAATTAATAACTGATTCTGGTAAACTTGCAAGATACAAAATTAATATTAAAATGTCAGTTGCTTTCCTATATACCATCAATGAAGAACTGGAATTCGACATTTAAAATACAATATCATTCACAATAGCACCCCCAAAAATGAAATACTTAGGCATAAATCTAACAATACATGTACGAGGTCTATCTGCAGAGAGCTATTCAACTCTGATGAAAGAAATCAGAAAGATTTCAGTAAATGAAGAGATAATCCATGTTTATGGATTGGAAGACTCAATATGTTAGATCGTCAATTCTTCCCAACCTAATCTATAGATTCAATGCAATCCCAAACACATCTCAGCAAGCTATTTTGTGGATATCAACGAATTAGTTCTAAAGTTTATGAAGAAAGGTAAAAGATTCAGAATAGCCAGCACAATACAAAAGAAGACTTAAGTTACAAGACTGACACCACCAGACTTAACATCAAGCTACAGTAATAAAGATAGCACAGTGTGGTGAAAGAAGAGACATATATGTCAGAATAGTGAGGCCAGAAATAGACCCACACAAATACAATCGACTGACCTTTGACAAAGGAGCAAAGGCAGTTTAATGGAGAAAGGATAGTTTTGTCAACGAAAGGGCTGGAACAATTGGGTCAACATGCAAAAACAGTAAGTTAGACAAACCTTATACCTATTATAAAAATTAACTCAAAATGAACCATAGGCCTAGGTGTAAAACACAATACTGTAAAACTTCTCAACGAGTACATGGGAGAAGATCTATGTAACCTTGGATTTATGAATGAGTTTTTAAATATAACACCAAAAGCATGATTCGTGAAAGAAAAAAATTGATAAGCCGGACTTAATTAAAATAAGAAACTTCTGCCCTATGAACAATACCATTATGAGAATGAAAAGATTAAGACACAGACTGGGAGAAAATATTTGTAAAACATGTAAGTCCTATATCTAAACTATGCAAACAATACTTAAAACTCAACAATAAAACAACAATCCAGTTAAGAAATAGGCAAAAGATCTGAATAAACACCTCACCGAAGATGGCAAATAAACATGACAAGATGCTCAACGTAACTTGACATCAAGCAATTTCAAGTTAAAACAAATTAACACATTAAAGCAACAACACCTATTAGAATGGCTAAAAATTTTTTTTTAACTGACAATACTAAATGCTGACAAGGATGTGGAACAGGAACATCTCATTCATAGCTGAAATGAAAAATGTTATAGCCACTTTGGAAGACCGTTTGGAACTTACCATAAAATCATACTCTTAGGTTTTTACTTAATTGATTTGTAACTTATGTCCAAAACCTGCACATTAATGTTTATAACAGTTTCATTCATAATCAACAAAAACTGGAAGTAACCAAAATGTCCTTCAATAGGTACATCTGTACAATGGAACATTATTCAGCAATAAAAGGAAATGAGTTATCAAGCCACGAAAAGACATGGAGAATCCTTAATGCATATTGCTAAGTGAAGGAATGCAGTCAAAAAAGATCAAAAAAGACTATATATACTGTATGGCTCCAAGTATATGACATTCTGGAAAGGGGAAAACTACTACAGAAACAGTAAAATGATCAGTGCTTGCCAGGAGTTTCAGAGGGGGGATGGATGTGCAGGTGAAGCATGGAGACTTTCAGGGAAGTAAAAACTATTCTGTATGATACTGCAATGGTAGATACATGAAATTAGTCATTTGCCATAACCCAAAGAACTTTATAGCAAAAAGAGTGAACCTTAATACATGCAACTGAAGGAAAAAAAAAGTCATTTGGGAGGCAGGGGGATCCTAGGAAAGAATGCAGACCGTGACAACAGAATCTAACTGTATCACGAATATATGAAACAACCTCACTGAAGGGGGTGGGGGGAAAAGTGCTAACCTAACTAACTTTGGGAATGAGTGGAGCCTATAAGACTAAAGGGAAAGGAACTGCACAGAGCACTATACTCTAGTTGATAAAAGCTTTTTACCATGGAGTACAGCCTAACAATTGAGATACTGCTATATGAACACGTGGAAATTAAAGTTATGTACCTACCAAGGTACACAGCTTCTCCCTAGTGGAGAAAATTTACAAATAAGCAAGGGGAAGAGGCTAGAACGATCCATGTAGTAATGGATTAGAACTGGAGACACTATGAATTCATGTTTAGCCTAATGGAGATACAGATGGTTACATATAGAAATATTTGTAGATGTGTGTATATGCATGGGTAACTACTAACACACACACATATTTCTTTGCTCTATCAGCAGAGAGGGCTTAAAAGAAAAATACCCCTAGTAATAGCACATCTAGGAGTGAAGTTATGTTCTCGTAACTTAAGGGCAAAGAATTTACATAAATTGAACAGTGACCACAGAGAGCAGTAGGGCTGGAGACAGGATGGGCAGAGAAGCATCTGGAATAGCACTTCAACAAGGATAAATGTCGAACTGTTGAGAAGAGGGATCAGGAACGGTCCCTGACTATCAGCAACGGTGCTGATACCCTAAAAGCGGAAGGAAAAGCCAGCAGAAGCAGAACCACTGATCTGAAGCTGAAGTGCAACCCAACTTGGGTAGAAACGAAAACCTCTCTGAGCAGACTTTTCTAAGTTGAAATTTAGCACCTTTACTTCTCCCATGCCTGTGTGAAGACCTGAGGATGGAAGGATTGAACTCAGGGTGTGGGCTCTGGGAAGCACCCTGCACAAAAGCCTGCTGCCATGGCCTTGGCAGGGTATATAGGTGTGTTGAGAATAAGCCAGTTGTTAATGGAGGTGAAGAGCATTGTACGCTGAGCACCAAGCACCTTAGAAGTAGGTGACTGTGTGTGGTCACTGGACCCACCGTTGAAGAGGCCACAAAAGCTGGCCTCTTCACAGGCCTGAAAAGAGACTTTCTGGAAGGATGTGCATACACACCGCAATGGCTCCTCTGGTTCCAGGGGTGATCCCCTGAGCCCAGGCCATGTACTAGGTAGGCCTGGGTGCAGGAAATGGGAAAGGATGCATACAGCCAGGTGGATCCCAGGACAACATGGTGAGTCAGGAAGCAGGAAGGAAGCCAAAGTAAAAAGTTCCGGAACCACAGACTTGGTTTCTAAACCGACCTCTGAGCCTCGGTTTCCTCATTTGCATGAACAAGTCACCAGACTTCACATCATGGTCAGGGAATCAAATGAGATAACCTATGTTCAGGCGAGTGCCAGACCAGCGGTTCTCAAAGTGTGGTCCGAGGACACCTGGGGGAGAGGTCCCTGAGATCCTTTGAGAGGGTCTATAAGGTCTGCACTTTTCCATCTGCATCTGCGTGAGCTCGGAATTTCTTTGTAAACTTCCTCCAGAACGGCTGAGATGAGACTCCAAACTGTCCTTTATTAAACCAAAGGTTTTCAAAAATATAAAACCATGCCACTGTAATTTTTTGTTATTTTTTCGTTAAAGATGTCATTTGTGTTAAAATGTTTTTTATTTTTTAATATTTTAAAATTTTGTTTTCACTCCTCATACCATAAAAATCAAGATACAAGCAAGCAAAAGCTCTTACGGCTCTCGACAATTTTTCGCGTGTAAAGGGGTCCTTGGCCCAATTTGGGAACCGCTGTGCTGAACATACTTATTCACCAGGTGAGCGACCTCTGCGGCTAACGTCAGGGCTCGTTTTATAAAACACGCGCACTTTAAAGGTTACCACTTGTGGGGGAAGCTAGTTTTCTTTTCTGGGCCTGAGAGATCGACTGTCTGCACCCATTTTCCAGGTCCAAGCAAGGGTTCTCCCACAGGGAGGCAAGAGCAGTGGGGACGACCCTAGCGGGGCATCGGCGACCTTGGCAGACAGAGGTCGAGCCGACGCACGAGAGGCGCACAGTCCTCTAGGCACGCCGGGGCTCCCGCCAGGAATCGGGAAACCGCCTCCGGCCCACGGGGTAAGGGTAGCCTACACTCACAGCCTCCGCAGCGCCGCCGCTACAGCTCCGCACGCCGCACTCCGCTGAAGACGTAACGCCATCTTTCCGACGCGCGCGCCCCGCCCCCTCCATGCCTGTCCCCACCTCGCCCCGCCCCTGCCGCTCCATCCTCAGTACAACCCGACGTTGCCACGCCCCTCAGCGTTCTTGCTTCCCCCGCCCCGCTCACGTCCTGCCTTCTCAATCTTGGCTTCAACGGGTTTCCGCCCTGCGCTCCCGGTCGCTGCAAGCCACGCCCTCCCTGATATGCACCCCTGCGGGGATCAAAACTTCCTTTCCGGCTGTCGCGGGCCAAGCAGCGGGCTCTCTCTTGAGCAGGTTTTCTGCTGACTGCGTCCATCTCTCCCCGTGCGTGAGGGTTTTTGAAGAAGAAATAGATACACCTTGCACTTTCTAGCCGGAACGGGACACATTTTCTAGGGATTTGTTGTTTTTGTTTTTAAAAATACTGCCTTAAAAAGTTTGTGAGTGTCACTATGTGCGTGCCTTGGTTAACTGTTAATTATGGGATGTACATACATGGAATGGGCAGCTTTCTGAGCCAAAGAAGTGCTTGCTGAAGACTGGGACCAGAAAACAACTCTTTCCTTTAACTTCGGCCCGTTGTTCAACTAACACAGCTCCTGCTTCAAAGCGGAGAAACTGTTAAAATGTTAAAAGAGAGTTTATTAGCTCTGTGACTTTGGGCAAGTTACTTAAGCTCTTAGTGCTTCAGTTTCCTCATCTATAAGATGGGACTAGGAACAGTACTCACCGTGTTAAGTTGTTGTAAGGTTATATTGGGTTAATATAGAGATAAAGAGCTTAAAGACTTGCTTGGTCCAGAGCAAGTGCTCAGTGGTGTTAACTACATCTCATTGTTAACATCACATCAGTTCCTTTCGTGAAATTCTTAGTGGCTTCCCGTGGGAAGCATTTAGAGTAAAATCCAAATTCTCCCCTACAACCCCTAAGACTTTAAATGACTTGGCCCCTGCCTGTCTTTCCAATCTATCTCACCCTCCCCCTGTCTTCTTTCCACGTTTAAGTTCACTAAGCCCCCGCCCACTTCAGAGCTTTGCAACATACTGTTCCCTATCCCCAGCACACTCATGGCTACAAATTCTCATCTTCCAGGACATTTACCCTACCTGCCACCTGTGCAAAGGGACCTGTGCAGATGACCGAAACTAGAGCATCACCCCTTCCAACCCCACTGTGAATCTATTTCACTGTCACAGAAACCTGATCATTTCCATCACAGCCCTCATCACAATGTTTGTTTGCACATTTGTGAATTTACTTTCTTATTTTGCTTTCTCCACAGCGGGAGAAATAGTAGTTCCTTAAGTGGGAGGAAGCTGTCAATCAGGTGGGCTTTCAGGGTGTGTTACCATTTAGGAAGCAGGGCTAGGAATGTGCAGGCAGTCCCACTTGGAAAGACTGTTAGTGCTCTGGTTAGAAACACCATCTATAGGAATAGACTATGAGCACTTTGAGAACAGGTAGCTGGTATATCTTTTCATTGCTGTATGTCCCTGGCTCGGCAATAGGTATTTAATAAATATAAGATGAAAATGTTACACTAGCCTCATTGTAATTCGGAGAACTGCCATTTGAGTAGTTATCCTTATTAAAAATGTCCTTACCCTTAAGGCTCGTTTGTTAACTGATTCAATTTTCTTCAAATTCTGCTTGAAAACAATTATAGGTGTGCCCATTCTCACCACACTGTTGTGATTTTACTGAGCTTCTTCATGAGATTACAAACAAGTAGGTTTTGAGAACTGTTTTCTAATGTTGGTATATTTTTAAATAAAGCTTTATAAAATGTTATCTATATAGAATGTGGATTTCTGGAGCCTGTATTTCCAGATTTAAAAGAGAAAAAGGTCCAGGGTTTCTCCTTTAAGGCTAGTCAAATCTGTCTTTACTCAGAGTCCCCAAAAATGAAAGGAAAATAAAGTATGTTAGCCCTAAGGGTATTTAAAAAAACACATGAAATTTATCAGGGTGAATAATTCTATGAGACCCATTACTCAGTTGAGTTAAGCAATCTGGTGGAGTAAGAACCTGGCAGGGATCTGAGAAAGAAAGACAGGGGCCGGAAATACCATACCTCCAGAGCATAATGGATTTGGGGTGGTGATGATGGCTACTAGAAAAATCAACCAACACTGATAACTGTTGAAACTCTGTGATGAGTACATGAGGTGGAATGGGATTTCTTATGT
>PVJD01018841.1:0-13250 GCA_004026545.1 Mormoops blainvillei | reverse complement strand
CTATCTGGAAGGGGGAAGCACACAGCTGCTGCAGAGCCTGAGCAGGCAGGCAGGCAAGGCCGAGCAGAGGTGGCGGGCAAGGGCGGAGAAATAGCCAGAACCCTAGACAGAGACAGGCAGCCCCCTGTGGGAGGGCGCATGGGCTGGGAACTACCTCTCCTTTCTCATTGCGGATCCTCCGGTTGAACTCCTTCCCCTCCAGGCACAGGAAGTCCTCCCCAGGCTGGATGATGCCACACTTGGCTGCAATGGCCCGAGCGGTGTTGATGTTGTCCCCGGTCACCATTCGGACTGTAATGCCAGCACGCTGGCATTTTCGGATAGCTTCAGGGACCTGGAAGAGATGATAGAGGTGGGTGGGGTCATCAAGGCAAGACACTATTGTGTCCCTTTCCTCCGTGCAGATCAGCACCCATCTACCACCCCTGTGGTCCCGAGGAAGGGCCTCTGCAGAGGGGTGGGCCTGGAGGAGGCAGGGAGAATGGCCTGCAGGCTCTGCCACTGCCGTCAGCATAGTCCCTAGTGAACAGGGTACTTCCCTCAGTCCCTCAACTCCCATGCCCCCAAGGTGCCTCCTTTCACAGTGTTGGGCCCCTGGGGCCAGACATGACTCAGATCCAGGCCCTGACACCACAAGCAAGGCTGGGAAGCTATTGCACTGTCTAGGGTCACTGTCTGAGTGATACATGGAAAGGTGACTGTAGAAGTCACCCAGCTCCGTCAACCTTATTTCCCACTGCAATATGGGGGCCCGGGGCTGCTGAACCAGGGTCAGCCCCGGTTACCGGGCTGGCTGGCATGGTAGCTGTGTCAGTTAGCTCCGGAAGAATGAGAAAGGAATTTCTGTCACCAGCATCCCCGTCAGACCTCAGGGCCCACTGCGGGCCTCTCTCTTTAAGGTCTGACTTAGGGCAAGCTCTCAGCTGTCAGCTGGTTTGTGGCCAGGCTCTGGGCACCTCTCTCACTGGTCTCCCCCAACTATTTTTTTCACAATATAAAACCTAACACATTTAGAGCTGCACATTTTACTATTCATTAGAAGAAATGTAACATTGCTTGGTTACTTAGCATACATTTCCATTTTCCAAATATGATATTAGATTCTGGAAAAGGGGAAGGAAAGAAAGGGATCCCTTTAGCTGAATGGAAAAAGGGCTGAAGGGAATTGAGACCAGCCTGGAGGTGGTGGTGTCCTACCAGAGAGTGGAGATGCTCTTGCTCCCAATCCAACGCGGAGGTGACCCTGGAGCCCAGAGGCTGCAGAGAGCTCTAAGCAGCGGACTCAGAGCTCGGGGAATTGGACAAGGAGGTGAGGCCTAGGCCTGTGAGATGCCCAGATGCAGCCCCGGCAAGGGAACTGCAGCCTCGGAACCTGGCTCCCTGCTCTGTCCAATGGACCTAGTGCATCCACCTGATGGGTACTCACTGCTCTCAGCTGAGACAGAGGCCCTGGGGACAGTCTGAGCCTGAGGAGAGTGCGAGAGTACGTAGTGTCCCAGGTGAGGCCCAATGGCCAGGCCTGGGAGCCCAGGGACAGGGGGGTGAGCTGGGCCACCCGGCGGTAGCAATGGTGCGGCACAGCTGGGAGACCCCAGGGGAGGTGGACAGCAGGTGGGGCCAGGAGGGCTACAGTGGACATCGACTTGGGAGGTCCCATACACTGGTGTTCCCTGAGGTCATGGGAGGAGAAAGTGGACATCGGAAGGAGAGGGGGGCCCAGAGCCCCATCAGAGGGGCCCCCACTTCAGGGCCGTGACAGAATGACCTGATGATTCCTGAAGCTAATACTGCCAAGTGGCCCAGAAGGCTGAGCCCCAGGAAGGGGGCTTGCCTCCTGCACCCCTTCTGCCTCAGGGACACTGTGTACTCTTTGGAACACTTAGGGCGCTGGATGATGAGCTATGGGGAGATGCTCCCCTTCTAGGGAGTTCCCTCCTGACCAGGAAGTGTTTGGAAGCCACCCCTCTGCTGCCACCAAGTGGCTGTGATGAGCCAGAGACCTGGGAGCCCTGCACCAGGGCCTTGCTCCCGTGCTCCATGTAGGTAGCAGGAAGACCCTTTCCCTCCAAGGACACCCTCTCTTTCATCAGGTGACTGTCTTTCCTCACTTGTGTCCCTGTGGCTCAGCCCTGGCCTAGCCCACATGCCATTAATACAGCTTGCCTCCAAGGGCCCCTGTGCCGCCGCCTTCCCCCCTACCCCCGCCTAGGGTAGAGACCTCAGTCCTCCTCTGGCTGCAGTCATCTGGGCCCCCAAGGTTTAGCAGAGACCCATCCACCCTCCTGCCAGCATTGGCACTCAGGACTCCGGGGGTCCTGGCGCTCTCTCCTTGGCCACTACCCTGCTGGCTGGTCTACGTGGGCGTCTGCCTGGCCTCCCCAGCCTGACCGTGCCAGTGCCATCTGCTGTGCAGACTCTCAATCAGCCACTCTAAAGCCTGAGAGGAGCTGTCTCTTTCCCTGGACCCTGTCACCAAGGTCATTTCTGGATTTTAAATAAGCAGCCATTGCTGGCCATGGGCCTCTCCTGCCCTGAGCTTCTGCCTGTTGGCAGCCGCTACCGCTGGGCCTTCACTGTACCTTTCATGGGGCTTGAGCCTGTGTTCCACATTTTCTAAGAGGAAAACTTACCAAAATAAAAATGTCCTACTCTGAGAAGAATACTGAACAGGAGCGGGGCCCGGTCTCACCCCATCCATGTGCATCCGTTCTGGACAGTTCCATCTGCCCCCGTCTCCCCTAGTCTGGCCTCACTGGCACTTCTGTAAATGAGCCAACTTGGACCAGAAGATCTACGAACACATCTAAGGTCTCCAGCCTTACATCTATGACTCAGCTTCAATTTGTTAAACAAATATTTCTACCAGAATTTAGGGCTCCTTGGCCCAGGGAATCAGGCCAGAAGAGCTCCTTATGTGGTGTGGCCAAGAGCTGTTGCACACCATACACCCAGGCAGGTGGCTGACCTAGAAGGGGAGAGTGGGCTGGTTATGACGGTGTAGAAATTGCCTTGGCGAGGGCCCTGGGAGTCAGGGAACATTATCTTCCTGGGTCTATGGAAGCTCCATAAGGAGCTCCAGCCTCCTGGCAGCATCATGCAACCCCAGAAAGTTGGATGGAAAGGTCTAGAGCTACCACCGTACTATAGACACCTCCTAGGAAGTAAGAAGGGGACACCCAGCACTTGGGAGCAGCACTGAATACCAGTCTGGGGGTTGCAGCCGTCCCATGGGGGTGGAATATGTGTGAATGGTTCCGTTCAGGAGGGCAAGGCCATTAGGTCTATGCAAGGGCAACAGGACTTCATGACTCAGTTTCACTGCGTGGACACAGCCCTCCTCCATGCTGTGCCTCAGTTTCTCCCTGGTCCAATGAAGCGAAAGGCCCATCTCTTGTGTCCCTGCGGGTGGTCTTACTAACCTCAGCAGCACCCTCTCCCCCTGCTCTCCCAGGCTGCTCCTCCTACTGCCCCTTTCTCTAGACCTGTTCCTCTGTCTAGAAGCCTGTCTCGTGCCCTCCGCCAATGTTTGCTTCCTCCCAGGCCCTCTCTGTGCACATCGTGGTCCCAGTCTCCTTGGAATTTGGGGACGTACGGTCGAGGATGACCTGTGGCTGGTGTTTAGATGTGGCAAGCACTGACTTTTGAATTGTGGGACATTCGTATGTGATCTAGTATGTGAATGCCTGTCTCCTGAAAGAGAGCCCAGAAGCTTCCCCTGCCTCATCTCAGCGCCCCCAGGGTCGCTGGTACACATATATGTATTCAGGCTAATCAGCAGGATCAGAGTGGCCCTGCTTCTAACATGAAGTGAAGAAGCCCTGGGAGGAAAGAGAGGGTCCCTCCTTGCCTCTGGAAACCTGCATCCCTCATGCCTTGCACACTCCCTCTGGGGCCTGGTGTGCTACAGCTGCCACGGGTGCCTCACTCCAGGGCCAGCCCTGGCAGGCTTCCCCTCCCTGGAGGAGTTCCTTCCCATCTTTAAGGACCAACTGCCCTCTCCATTGGTCCTTCACTCCCTACCATGGCGAGCTCCTGCCCTGTTTCTCTTCAGAAAAGGTCTCAGGAAAGTGGTCTATGTGTCCTGGCTTCCTGCCTCGCCATTCCACAGAACCTGCTCGGGTCAAGGTCTCCAATGAACTCCTAATGTCAAGAACTTGCCTCTGCCGTGACCAGGTTAAGCCATCCTCTTGCTCTGGCCACATGGCCCTCGAGGCTTCTCCTCCCTGCCCGGCCCCTTCCTTCGAGGCTCCTTTGAAGGCCTCTGCTCCAGCTGCACACCTTCTCCTAGACATCATTCATGTAAAGATGCTTCTGGAATCTCTCTTCTGCTCAGACCATTGCTCTGAGCCCTGTCCACTCCTACAGCCACCTACCCACTTGACATCTCCACAGGGATGTCCTGGACCTCGCTTGGTACCAACCAAGCCCTCAACTGAGAACTATCCTCCTTTGTCCCCCAAACCTGTGTCCTCTTGGACTTCCCAGACCAGGATGCTAGTGCTATCTACCTACTTCGCCCAACCAGAGCCCCCGAGTCTTGGTGTCTCCTCCCTCTCCTTCCATCAGTCCTGTGGGTGTCATAGACATTGAACTTGTAACTGCCACCCTCTCTCACCTGGTTGAGGCAGAGCCTGAGCCAGGCATGGAGGCCAAGCAGGAGGGGCCACTCCAGCAGGCAGGACAGAGCCTCCATGTGGGTGCAAGGGTGAGAGAACAAGCAGTGTCAATTGTGCCATGGAGGGTCTGATCTGGGGAGTGGTGGCTATGCCCCCAGAGGACCTGAGGCTCTGTCATCACCCACCTTTCCAGACTCCTACGGGTGACCAGTTTGCTCTACCTATAACCCTGGCAGGAAGTGATATGACAGCCAGGAAGGCAGGAGAAAGAGGTTGTTCTCTCCTTGCATTTATGTTCAAAGGCCCCACCATGAAGGGCTGCCCCTCTCCCAATCCTGACAACCTGGGCCTCTCCCAGAGGAGAGAGTGGCTACCTCGGGCCGCACAGGGTCCTCAATGCCCACGACAGCTATGCAGGTGAGGTCGCCCACAACTTCATTCTCATTGTCCCAGTCAGGCTCCTGGGTGGCAGAGAAGTCCCGATAGGCAATGCAGATGGTGCGGAGGCCATCACAAGCCATCGGCTCGATGATCTTCTTCACCATGTCGTCCCGGTCCCGAGGGCGGAAGCCACGCAGCTCACCATTGCTGTTTAAGATGTTGGTGCACCTGGGGCAGGGACAGAGCAAGGAGAGCCACTGGCTGAGAGTCTGGGCTGGTGAGGGTCTGAGCCTCCATGTGACACAGCAGAGGCCTTTCCAAGGATGGAGGCACTCTGCTCACGTGGGGCTGAATGGTATGTTCCCCAAAATTCATGTTCTTCCCAGAATCTTAGAATGGACCTGATTTGGAAATAGGGTGGTTGCAAAGTCAAGTCACACGCGATTAGGGTAGGCCCTCAATCCAATAACTTGATGTCCTTATAAAAACAGAAGGAGACACATAGAGACAGACACCCACACAGGGACAAGGCCATGTGATGACAGAGGTAGAGGCTGGAGTGCTAGATCTACAAGCCAAGGAACACCAAGGAACGCCAAGGAACGCCAAGGAATGCCAAGGATTGCCTGCAACAACAGAAGTTGGGAGACACGAGAAAGGACCCTTTCCCAGAGGCTTTGTAGGAAGCACAGCCCTGCCCACCACACCTTGATTTCATATGTCTGGCCTCCAGAATGGAGAGAAAATACATTTCTGTTGTTTTAAGTCATCAGGTTTCCGGTCCCTTGTTCTGGCAGCCCCGGGAGCTAAAAACTCATACAGTGGTGTAGGTTAGGAGGCCAGAGTGCAGGGCTCATCGCTGCTCCTCACAGACTCCACAGGCTTTAGGGTGAGAGTGTGGCATGTTGACAAAAACTGAATGCCATGTAGTGGGTCATGACAAGGAAGCAACCTCAGCATGAGCTCTGGTGACCCTGGAAGCTTCTCAGAAGGGCCGGGATGGTGAGAGCTGGCAGAATTTGGGTATAGAAGAGGAAGGAGCAAAGGAGCCAAGGGCCCCAGAGGCAGGCGTGCTGGAGGGGTGAAGGAAAGAAGGAGCTGGCTGTGGAGGCCAAGGGGAGCCATGATCACGGCAAAAGTTGACATTCATTCACTTGTGGAGTTCTCACAACACTTGCAGGAGTAAAGCATTTCTCTTACCTCCATGTTACAGGGGAAACAGGGGAATTTGTTCACATTCACACAGCAGAGTAAAGAGTGGAGCTGGGATTGGAGCCCCCAGTGCTCTCCTATGGCCCCTTTCCATGCTTCCCCAAGTCCAGCTGCCACACCCACAGGGATCCAGTGGAGATGGCTTCAGGGAGGAGGTGGTCTTTGAACCACGCTGGGGAGGCTGTGCATGGGCAAAGTTTTGGGGAGAGCATTCTGGGTGGGGCAGTGGTCAGAAGAGGCCAGGACATGGCCAGTGAGGGGTGCACTTGGTCGTTCTGTGGGTGCTGGGAGTCCCAGATGTCCTGCTGAGGACTCTGCCCTAAAGTCCCTGGAAGGCTGGCTATGAGCACAGAGGCACAATACGGTCACACCTTAGAAGGTGGTTCTGTAGTAAGCAATTTGCCAGCCAGGCAGGGGAGGGTGGATGGGGTTGCTGTAATACTGGGGAAGAGTGAGGCCAAGGCCAAGGGGAGGGGTGGAGGCTGGTCAAGCGTAGGGGGTTTGGGGCACTTGGAGGCAGAGCTGTATGCTCCCCCCTCACTTTTTCTAACAGTTTGATTGAGATATAATTCCAACACCACACAATCCCCCCTTTAAAATGTATGATTCAATGGCTTTTAGTCACAGAGTTGTGCAGCCATACCGCAGTCAATGGTAGAACACTTTCATCACATGTAAAAGAAAACCTGTACAGGCTACAAAAGGGAAAAAAAGAGATAAACTGGACTTTGCAGTTGAAAACCATCTGTGCATCCAAGAACAAATCGAGAGTGAAAAGAAACGAAAATCTCTCAAGAGGGGGAAAAGATAGCCCATAACATGGAAGAAAACATTTACAAATCAAATACATGTTAAGGATCTAGTATCCAGAATACACAGGGAATTCTTATAGCTCAATAATAAAAAGACAACTCAAATCAAAGATGGGCAAAGCTCTAAATAGGCATTTCTCCAAAGAAGATGTGCAAATGGCCAAGGAGCTTATGAAAAGGCACCAACATCACCAATCATCAGGGAAATACCAATCAAAACCACCATGAGATCTCCCTTCACACCCACTAGGATGGCAATCATAATAAGAATAGTAATAATAATAATAAGAAGAAGAAGAACAGGATGAGGAAGGAGAAGAAGAAGGAGGTAACACAAGCTGGTGAGCATGAGAAGTAAGAATGCTCGTGTATTGCTGGTGGGAATGTAAAACGGTGCAGCTGCTCTGGGAAATACTATGGTGGCTCCTCAGAAAGTCATTCACAGAATTACCACATGACCCAGTAATTCCACTTCTAGGAATATGCCCAAGAGAACTGAAAACATGTGTTCAAACAAAAACGTGTACAGCAATATTCACAGCAGCATGATTCACAGTAGCAAAGGTGGAAACATCTATGTGGCTCTCAGTGGGTGAGTGGATACACCAAATGTGACCTATCCACGCAATGGAATATTATTCAACCGCGAAAAGGAATAAAGCACTGATCCATGCTAGGACGTGAATGAACCTTGGAAGCATTATACTGAGTGAAAAAGCCAGACACAAAAGGTCATATATAGTAGGATTCCATTTATATGAAATGTCTGGAAGTGGCAAATCCATGGAGACAGAAAGATGAGTGGCTGCCAGGGGCTGGGAGGGGCACAGGAGCGACAGCACAGGGTTTCCTTTGGGGGTGATGACAATATTCTGCAACTGGATAGTGGTAATGTGCACAACATTGTGGATTCATTTAATGCCATTGAAGTGTATACACTTTAAAGTGACGAAAATGGCCAATTTTATGTATGTCTGTTTTCACCAGAATGTTTGTATCCTTCAGGAATCCCTTAGCCCCCGGCATCCCAAGCCCTGGGCTCATTCCTGTGACGCACTTACTTTTTCAGCAGGATCTCTGAGGCGCCCTTGCTGAAGAGGCGGAAGCCACCATCGGGCATGCGGATGACTGTGCTCATGGACTTGCGGACCGAGTTGAAGGTGTATACTTTGTAAAGCTTATCTTCTGGAATCTGTTCCCGCACAGGTTGGAAGTCCCGCTTCAGGTCCAGGACGAAGCCCAGCAGAGCGCATTCCGTCTTGTTGCCCACTTGGCGCGGGAGGGCACCTTCCTTCTCTGGAGGCTGTGAGGTGAGGCAAACCAGCATGGTGCCAGGGGCCCAAGTCTACCCTCCTTACTACCCCTGGGGCCCCAGGCTGGCCGTGGTCACCGCGTCTTTAGGGTGTGGTGGCAGAGAGCCGAGGAGTGCCTCCAGTGTGGACTAGATAGGTTTCCCACCATTCACTGGGCTTGGAAGGGACATTCGAAACCAGCAGCCAGGGCAGCAGTACTGGGACCAGGGACAAGAGAAGGGTTACCAGTGCCCTGGAGACCATCGTAGCTCTGGTCAAAAAAGTTCTTAAGAGAGCATAGTGAGCCCCAGGCCCCTTCTCTCGTCCCAGCCCCGTCCCTGGCTCACTAGTATTTTGGTGGTGTAGGCACTGTTGATGGAGATGGCGTGGACCAGGAGGTCGAGTATCTTGGGGGTCAGGGCGCTGGGGGCCGGAATCTCTTTGTAGTGGGTGTCCCCGAGGTAGGACTGGACCACGGTCATACGGTTGGTGGTGAGTGTGCCCGTCTTGTCCGAGCAGATGGCTGTGGCGTTGCCCATCGTCTCACAGGCATCCAGGTGTCGGACCAGGTTGTTGTCCTTCATCATTTTCTGTAAAGGGGACAGACATCATGTATGACTCTTCTCTGCCCATCCAGCTTTCCATGTGGCACTAACAGACCAGGGCCCAACAGCAGCGCCCAAAGGCACAGATTGGAGTAGCTGCAGGGTGATGGTCAAACCTAGGCAATGGGCCTAGGAGGCCTAGGTACTCTCATCAGACAGGCTGAGTGACCAGCTCTTGGCAGCTACTCTATTCAGAGCTCACCTGGGGTCTCCCTGCTGCCCAGGACCACTCCCCTGCCTACAGTGACCTCTCAAGTCCCATGCTAGCCCTGCAGCTCCCCCGACATCTCTGCCATGCTTCACCCACTGTCTCCCAGTGGGACGTTTTCTGATCACCCTCCCCCTGCCCCCACCTCTGCAAGTGGAACCAGTTCCCTCAGCTCCCTGGCCCCTCTGTGCCCCCTGCTCTCATTCTGCAGATGCCGCGTCTATCCCACTGCCAGCCTGTTTTCTTGCTCACGCCACCGTTCCCAGGAAGCTGCGTGGGTCCCAGCTTAGCCTCCCACTCTGCCCCTGAGTGATGGATCCCAAACTCTCTCCAGGCCTCACTGCATCCAAGATGTTTACAGGCTTTACACCCTAGATTTTGGTTTTGTATCCTGGTATCACAGATTCTTAGTCCTACTACTGTGTTTCATATTATTACCTTGACAGAGTAAGCTAAGGAGATGGTGACAGCAAGAGGCAGGCCCTCCGGGACAGCCACAACCAGCACAGTGACACCGATGATGAAGAACTTCACGAAGTACTGCACATAGACCGGTGTGCACTCTGCCAGCCACACCCGGCCATCCAAGACGAAGGTCTCGATCACAAAGTAGAGGACCAGGATAATGACGGTGATGGCAGACATCACCAGCCCTGCCCAGCCACAGCAGAGGTGACAGAGGATGGGGGCAGGTTTGGGGGTCAGCAGGGGTGAGAAAGGGAGAGAGCAAGAGGGAAGAGGTAAGGGACGCTGCAGCTGGTGCCAGCTGGAACTGAGCTGGGGGAGGTGCTCCCTGTCCCAGGCCCTATGATGGGTTGAGAATCCATGCTCACCAGAAAGGGGCTGGACAAGGCCCTGATGGCAATCACCCCCCTGGCCTGTCCCCTTACTGTCTGCTCCACACCACCTGCCACATCTGTTTCCCACTTGCTCTCCATGGCCTGGCCTCATGTCCAAGAAACCTGGTGTCCTCCTTGCCCGACAGGGCCCCTGGGCCGCCCTTCTGCAGCCCCCACCTGCTTTCCCGATCTGCACAGCCAGTTTGGTGAGCTTGCCCTGCAGGACTGACTTCTCCTTCTTGGGCACGTTGGCTTTCTTCTTCTCCCGCTCCTCCATCTCCCCGCCCTCTGCGCTCTTCAGGGGCTGCATTTCCATGGCAACTGCCCCATCCTGCTTCTTAGCTGCACACAGAGGAACGCACAGCCAAGGTTAGGGCCTGGCCGCTAGGGTGACTACTACAGGGGCTTTCATAGGAAAAGACATGCCACATATCATATAAGAGGACATGGGGTTCAGGGGGTTTCTCTGATTTCTGAGTGGGACAATGCCTGGGGCTTTCTCCTCCTCCTCCTCTGTCCTTGGCAGCCCAGGCCCTCCTGAGTGAGATGGAGATGGTTCTCTTGAGGTTTCATGGGGGAAGGGAGGACAGACACAAGCACAAGTAACTTGGGCACACAGACAGGGTGGCCAGTGCTGTAAAGCCCCAAGTCTCAATACCAGAGAGCAGAGGCCTGGGGCCCAAGGAACATTCCAGAACCCTGAGTTGACTGACTCATTGGCCTCCCGGTATCCAAGCCACCTCCCCACACCCCTCAGGGAGGCCCAGGAGCCCCCTACACTCTCCTCTCTTGCTCCCTGCTCAGTTGGTCTCTTTTCCTGCCAGTCCCTCGACTTCCATCGGGGACCCAGATCACCACGAATATTCTCCTCAGCCTCCTCGCTGGTTGCTGGAGGCTGTTGCCCAAATGGGCTGCCCTGGGCAAGACTCACATCTCTCTCTCTCCATCGAACTACACTCCTCCAGCCACTTTCCTGCCTCCTTTCTAGAACAGGCAGCGCCCTCAAGACTTCCCTGATATCCCGGCACTCCTCATGCCACCTCCAATGTGGCGGTGGTGCTGTTGGCTGTGTGTCCCATACCCTGCCTCCATCACCTCTGTCAATCACCCCCCGGCAGGGTTGGGTGTCCCCTCCGGGTGAGACACCCAACCCCTCATCTTTCTGTCTCACTGCTCTTGTCCCTACCCATGGGGCTCTTGGTGCTCCTGTCATCACCTCTGCACACCCCCTGCCACCTCACTGTGTCTGCTACTCCGTCTTGCTTCCAGTCTTCCCAGCCATCCCTTCTCCTTTGGCTGCCTGAGATCACTCATTGATGGTTTCTTTTCCCAGGGGCCTCAGACCAGAACCCACGACTTCAGCAACACTCAAGGCCCCATCTAGCTGGACCACTATAGCCTCGTGCCCCACTGACTGTCATGACTGTCACTCTCTGCCCCAGCCCAGGATCCTAGCCATCAGGCTGTCACACTGTCACAAATGCCCATCCAAACCCAGTCAAGCTCTGAATTCATGTTTGCTTCTCTGACCCTGTCTTGGTCCCTAGGTCCCACGCTGCACTTGAGGGCCACTCCAGGCCCATCTATCTGCACTATAACTTTTCTGAGGGCTGGGACAGTGCTTTATCCATCTTTGGATCCCCAGTGCCTACGAATGACAGCTGAGGGGCCTTCAGCCTGGCCACACAGGCTCAGTTCTCACCAGGCATTCAGGTTGAGAAGAGGGTAGGCCTTGGCCCTTGGATGTCTGCCCAAAAGAAAGGCAGCTGAACTGGGAGCCCCACAGGCCTGATTAGGCCATGGGCAAGTCACAAAGGTGATCTTTGCACACTCCTGGCAGGGTCTGCAGAGGGGCCACCCTGCCCCTCTCACCTGGTCTCTACGTGCTGCTCCTGCAAGTGAGGTAGGCAGCCCCCCACCCTGAGTCATGCCCTCCATCTACCACCCCATCCTGAGTGCAGGGCAGGCATTACCTTTGGTCTGGCTACTCTCCATTGCTCCATCTTGTTGCTTGCCTACAATGGAAAAGGAACGACAGACACAAAGACTTGAGAACATCCACATGGCTCTGGCACATGCACACACACACAGGACAGCAGGGCACAGACAGTCCAGTGGTGAGCACAGCCAAAAGGCAGGAGAGAGGGGAGGAGGGCCCTGTCCTCTACAGGTTCATGCTGATGCCCTCTTGCCACCTTCCATCACATGGCACGTGATTGCCATGGGCATTTGGGCTTCCTGAGTGAGACCCTTAGCCAGGGCTCCCCATTGGGCCTTGACCCCAGCCCTCCAGTGACCTCCCTAAGCCAGCCCTCGATGGGGCCTGGGTTACGTGTGGCCGGCAGTAGGTTTCTAAAAAGGCCATCACCATGGGGAGCGAGGGCTGCCAGGTATCCTGTCCCAGTTCTGCCACTTTGAGCAGGGCCCCCCAGTCAGGACATGTGTTCCCCCCAGGACCAGTGCAAGGAGTTTAGCTAGATGGTTTCTAATCCCCGCTGGCCTAGAGGTCAGCTTTCTCTGCACCTTGGCTCGCAGTAAGCTCTATCTGTACTTTTGAGGGACAAAGGAGACTCTAGGAATTTGCCGGGCTCAGGGCACTGGATTGGGTGCTGAGCACCTATCACTGGAGGGGGCAGCAGGGGCATGGGATGGGCTGGGTCCCAGGTGGACTTAGGTGGGGTTTCATGGGGTGGGTACACCTGAGGGCAAGGACCCAGCTGGCCTTCTCCATAGTCTCTGCAGCCAACAACTGTTACACAAATGCAGGAGCTCCCAGAATGTGCTCTGCAACCACAAAGCCTGAACCTGGGTGTCAGGACCTGTGCAGTGACAGACTTCCCAAGGCCAAGGTAAGCAGTGCTGCTCACACCTCTGGTTTCCAAGGGCTGCGACTCTGGGAGGGCCCAGGAGAACTGACAGGGAAGGGGACTGCAGCAGGGAGCCTGGTGCTGTGCTTGGGGGCCTGGCTATGTGCACCAGTTTCTCCTGGAGGCCACATGTGAGCTGGTAGGATCCAGAGATGACCTGCTCTGGGGCAGGAGAGGCTTATGGGATGGCCTGTCAGTCACCACCCAATAATAGCTCACATCACTGGGAATCAATGAACACAGGGTACCAGGTGGCTCCCAGGCAGTAGTAGGGTCTGGTGTGGGGGCCCTAAGGAGAAGCGAGAGACTTCTTGTGAGGCAAGGCAGAGTGTGGGTTGGATCCTCTCTGCCTAGAACCCCTGAGCGGGTGCAGGGGCTTCAGAGGTGAAGAAGACTTCTGGGGGGAGAGGAGACACCT
>PVJD01018840.1:0-13265 GCA_004026545.1 Mormoops blainvillei | reverse complement strand
GGGTGGGCAGGGGTGGGCTCACCTGGGTGGCGACCTGCTCCGTCGGGGGCAGGGCCAGCTGCCGCTCCAGCTTCTCTGCCTCCCTCTGCCGCTGCAGCTCCACCTCATGGGCCTCCCAGAGCAGGGTCTGGGTGGGGGCAGGGCTGGGATTAGGGGTGAGCCCCTGGGGCCTCTCCCGGGAGTTACTGACCTGCCCCCCCACCTACAGCGGCCAGAGGGGGCTGCTAACCCTTAACCTCCAGGCTGGTCTGCCAGTTCCCTTCAGGGACAGTGTGGTCTGAACACCCACAGCTCTGTCTCCATGAAACACTCAGAAGTGGCAAATCCACACACAGAAAAGAGCACAGTGGCCGCCTAAGGCTGGGGGAAGCGGGACTTGGGGGTGACAGTCGACAGGCCTGAGGTTTCTCTCTGGGGTGGTAAGGTTCTACAGTTGTGGCGATGGCTCCATGGCTCAGTGAACACGCTGACTGTCACTGACCTATGCCTGTGAGTAAACTGTATGGCCTAGAAATTCTATCTCTGCAAAGCAATTACATAATTTTTAAAAAGCGACCATCTGTCTGATCTTTCTTCCCCAGCACCCACACCACCCACGTCAGTCCCACTGGGAGCAGACCGCAGTCACAGCGCGGGCCCCCTCACGTGGCCATGCCCACGGGTGCCAGTGTCAGCCTATTGGGCAAGGACCCTGGGCTCCACTCCTGCCAGCGGAGAGTGCCTCTAACTGTGAACAATGTGGAATGGCACTCGTGCGTGCCGAAGTGTGTCCCCACCGTTCACGACACTTGTGCTCAAAAACGTATGTAAAATGAACACTGATTCTCACAGCCAGGTTTTCCCGTGGCTCAACTACCTTCAGCCTTGGCCAAACCTCGCTCGGTCACACAGTGTCTTCTCCCAGTTCACTGAGGCCTCCGGCGCCAGCGCTCTGTGAACACCCCGGACGGTGCCAGGGCTCACTCACCTCCTGGCCCTCTGCACATGCTGTTCCCCTGCCTGACATTCCCATTCCCCTCTTCCCAAAGCCAACACCTGCTCAGGCTCAGCAGCTGTCCCCTCCTCCAGGAAGCCCTCCTGATCCTCGAGGCTGGGTTGGCGACCCCTCTGGGTCGTCACTTCTGGGAACAGGTCTGTCTGCCTCAGTGGACTGTGAGGTCCAGGAGGGCAGGCCTGGACCTGTCTTGGTCACTGCTGAGCCAGTGGGCATGGAGAACGTGCCAGGCAAGGAAATGCCTGCCCAGAGGCTAGGCACAGGCTGGAGAGAGGGCTGTGTACCTGGTGGTCCTCAAAGGTTGGGTTGTAGGAGGCTCCGGCAGGTGTCACCTCCACGGCAGGCACCCGAGACGGCTTGGTGTAGAGATGTGGTGGCCGCTGGAGAACAAAAACCGAAGCAGGATAAGGCCTGGGAGCCCAGGACTCACACCCTCACGAGCTCTAGGAGCTAGGACTCCAGGCTCGGAGGCGCTGTGGGATCCAGTTTCTGGAACAAGGGAGAACTAGCGGCCCTGACAGTGGCATCCCCAGGACTAGCAAGCTCCCTGCAGGTCGAGGCCCTGCCCATCTCTCCTCAGACAAGTCCCTGTAACCCCCACTGTAGACGAGGGTCGGTGACACTGAGATGAACAGATGGTCCAGTAAGTCTTGACTTTAGTCACCACAGCCTGTCACTCTGAAATCTGCAGCAGTGTCTATCAGAGCAGGGCGTGGCCGACAAAGACTCACAGTGCAGCCCTCGATCCCCTCAGGGATCTTGTGAGAAACACCCAATCCCGGGTCCACCCAGACCCTCTGCCTCTTCACAAGGTCCCGGTGATGGGAGCGCTCGCTCAGGTCTGAGTGGCCCCTTCGACAGCAACCCTGCTCACGGACTTTCCTCGTCCGTGCCCGTCTGGCCTCCAACCCAGCAGAGCACCTCAGTCTCCAGCAGAAGCCGGGGGTCCCCCCTTCCACCTCAATCCCGCCTCCCCAGAGCAGGGGCGCAGGTGGGATCCCACCTCTCTCCTGAGTAAACCATCAGCAGAATAACCGCTGGAACCTGAGCGGCGCTCCCTCCAGCCTTCTCCCCACCCCTCCCACCTCGCAGGCTCCTCCCACTCCGTTCCCTCCTCTGCAAGGGTTTCCCCCACCTTCCCTTGCTCTCGCCCTATAAAGCCCCAACTTGCCACACGTGTCACAGGATGGATGGGCTCCAGACACCCTGGCTCCGTGGCCCGAATGCCAAGTGGTCCCCACTGGTCCCAGTCCCTCCTCTGAGCTCGATCACCCAGGACGCTCCCCCCGCCCCACCCCTACAAGGCAGTCTCACCTTCACGCCCTTCTTCTTGGTCTGCTCCAGAAAGAACGTGTCCTGGCCAGCCAAGGGCCGTTCCAGAGGATCTGTGGAAGCGGGGAGAGTGGCTGCTGGGGGCTTTCCAGTGTGGGGAACCCCGGGAGGGCTCCCTCCGACCCCGCCCCTTCACAGGAGGATGGTGTGGAAGCACCAGCCTGGGAAAAACTGGTTCTCGGACCTCGAGGGGCTTTGAAAGCCCAACAAAAGAGCATCCCCCCCGGCTCCGGAAAGCAGGAGACCCACAGCTGAGGGGCAGGGGCTGGCCCTCAGAAAGCCCACTCGGGAAAGGGGAGCGCGAACGGGAAAAGGGTGGTTTGGAGATGCCCAATGGGTGGAGACCGGAGACGACACCCGCCGGGAACCCCCTTAGACAAAGCGCTCTCATGCAGTGTGCACCCTGCTCAGCTGTGTGGCGGCCCTGTCCCCGTGCACAAGTGACAGCAGGGGCACTCACTATCTTTGGCCCAGAGGTCGTAGAAGGGCCGCTCCATGGTGTCCTGCGGCCTGGGCTTGGCTTTGGCAACAGGAGGGTTGAGGAGTCGGGCCTGCGCCCTGCGCACGTCTCGGGGCAGCTCGCCCTGCTTTGCCAACCGCTCCCATAACTGCTCCTTGCGCTTGAGCTTCTTGGCGTTGGGGACCTGGTGGGCGAGGATGCTGCAGCGGGAGAAGCCGCACAGGTGACACAGGTGAGGCAGGGGCCTGCGAAGGGCCCCCCACCCCTCAGGCAGCTCCTCCTCCAGCAGCCCCCTCCCAGGCCCTCCCACACCCACTCTGTCCAGTAGCTTTCGAGGGCCTGTCCCCAGGTCTGTCGCCAGCCAGGCCTCTCCGAGCCCCAGACCCAACAAAACAGTGGCCCCTAGAGGCCGTCCTTGCTCTGGGTGTCTCCCAGGCACCACAGAGCGCCAACCTCGGCACCGCCCCCAAAGCCACCAGTCCTCCCATATTCCCATCTCAGGGGCGGCCCCACCCACCGTCCACCACACCACCCCCGTCGGGAGTCAGTCAGTCACTACACCCTGCCTGACGCACCTCCCACAGGCCCCCTCCTCCCCCTCCCCACGGTCCCTGGCCAGGTCCAGGCCCCGCCCCCGCCTACTTCAGCCACAGCACTCTGGCCCCTGCCTGAGCACGCTACCTCCAATCCACTCTCCGAAGCCCAGGTCCGACCCCAGCCCTGCCCTCCAAGCGATCCTCACCAACAAACCCCCCTCCTCTGCCCCCGGCAGCAATTCCTTTAGGGCCAGGAAGTGAGTGGGGGCTGCTGCAGAGAGGGCAGGGGTCCAGCCCTAGTAGGAAAGGAAGGCCCGAGGGTGGTCCGACACTCACTCTTTGGGGGCAGGGACCTTGGATGTGTTCTCTAAAATGAGATCAACCCGAAGGGGTTTCTTGAGCAGCAGTGTCCCCTTCTGGTCTTTGGTCCTCTTCTTGTTCACCTCTGGGAGCGGGAGAAAGGAGCGGAGTCAAGGCCTCAGGCCTCCTCACGCCCCGAGACCAACTCCCCATCCACCACATTTCGGCTCCATGGGATCTGCTTCCTAGCACAGACATGGGGGCCCCCAGCTGGCTCCAGGTGCCCGCCTGAAGACGGAGGCCTCCGAGGGCAGGGCCCAGTGCGCCCATGCCCTGCCCCCCACCAAACCCATTTCCTGGGCCAGCTGGACACCGTCCTGTGCTGGGGACACAGAGGGAGTCGGACCCACAGCTCTGCACACAGGAGGCTTCCAGACAGGGAGAAGGCCACAGAACTGGTAACACCAACAAGAAAGAAAGCAGGTGGCCAGGTGCCACTGAGGCCCAGAAAGCTGGACTCGGGACCCAATATGACTGGTTATCAGCACAGGAGGGTTTTCTGCCTTTTACCTTTTTTTTTTTTTTAAAGATTTTATTTATTTATTTTTAGAGAGGGAAAGGAGGGAGAGAGGGAGAGAAACATCAATGTGTGGTTGCCTCTCACATGCCCCCGCTGGGGACCTGGCCCACAACCCAGGCATGTGTCCTGGCAGGGAATCAAACCGGCGACCCTTTGGTTCACGGGCCAGCACTCAGTCCACTGAGCCACACCAGCCAGGACCTGCCTTTTACTTTTAAAACCAATTAGTAACCATGACTGGTGTGGTTCAGCGGGTTGGGCATCATCCTGCAAACCAAAAGGTCGCGGGTTTGATTCCCAGTCACCGCACACGCCTGGGTTGCAGGTTTGGTCGCTGGCTGGGGCGTATCCAAGAGGCTACCAATCGATGTATCTCTCACACATCAATTGTTTCTCTCCCTCTCTTTCTTCCTCCCTTCCCTTCTCTTCTCTTCAGAATCAGTGAAAGAAAAAGAATTTTTTAATAAAATAAAAAGTACAAATAAAACTTAACAGTACAAAGCCAGAACTCTAGGACAAAACATACTGGGACAAAATCCGTATCCCTCCGTTTACTCTGGGACCGTGTCAAAGCGACTTTGCTCCTTGTGCTTCTAAAATGAGAACATTAACGCCGACCTCACGGGGCCGTGCGGGCACAAAGCCCAACAAGCACCCCTGAGAGCCCACAATCACTGTCCTCTTCCTTCCTTTCCAACCTAAAGCAGTATCTATGAACTGCCGCTCCTCCGTTCCCCAAGGCGGCTTCCTCCTGCCCAAGTAGCCTTCACTACTTCCCCCGCTGTTCACCAGGGTGGGTCCTGACTTACCCTCTCTGTCTGCAGCCCAGACCTGCTCACTTCGGTGAAAGTCACCCTCCTCCACGGCCCTTTCTCACCTGCTGCTGAAAGTCTCCTGTGCCTGCAACAGGCCCTTTCGTTCTTACTCTGCTCTCTGACACAGGTCCCCTTGCTTTGGTTAGGACAGGTCGCTTGACTGGTCTCAACCATGATCATGACGGGGGTCCTGCTGTTAAAAGCAGTCTGCCGTCTGCTCACTAAAGCTATCAGCTTTCCTGCGGAAGCAGACCCTGTAGCGTGTCCTCCATCCCCCCGTGGACGCAGGCCGCCGGTTCTTCGCCTGTGTGTCCGGGTACTGACATACACTCTAACAATCCCTAACTCACTTCCCCACGTGTCCCAGAACGTTCCCGACCCTGCGTTCTGGCAAAGTACGACCAGGGGGTTAAGACAAGTTTCTCACCCACTCATTACCGTGGACCCCCTACTTCTTATTAAATCACATTTTTAACTAAAACTGATCTGGTTCATTACGGCGGGTCCTTGACTTGCTTTTCAGCAAACAAATGGGCCCCACTATTTTCTGTCTAATCTACTCATCGAGGCAGACTTTTTTGTGCATTAAGATCTCTGGTGCCTCAAAAAGAAAATCTGACTTCTTTCCATTGGCGTCTAGGCTGCTTTCTGTTCATTCCAGGTCGCTCTGTTTACAGTAAATCCCCTTTTTGGAAGGTGTTTGGCGTCCAAGCCACGTCATCAACTCAGATACTCCCAGAGGCTGCAGTGAACTGGACAATGACCAGTCATTGCCTTGCAACACGCAAAGCCCTTCCTCACCTCTATCCTTGGAGCCGGTGTCCACGAAAAACAGCTTTTCATCCGGGGCCTCTGTTACCAAGCCACTGGGAGATGGAAATACAGACCGTCAGCCACAGAGGTTGGGGAGGGCGCAAGATGCTGGGAAAGGGGCAGGTTTAACCTCGCAGGCAGGGCCCGGCGCTCCGCTGACGCTCAGTCGAGCATCCCCTCGCTGGCACGGGGACCCCGTCAGGCTCACGTTTCTCCGCTCAGTTTACAGAACGTAACACTTAAAATTCACTATGCCGGGGGGCTGCACGGGGCATACAAACACTACAAAACTGCAGCACTCGTTCGCCTGATTTGCAATTTCACTGGGGGTCCTACATATCTGGTAACGCTGCTGAGCCTCCCCACCACCGACCCAGGGTCCCCAGCCCTTGCCCTCGGTCCCCCCGGGGACACCCGCGACAGGCGCGGCCAGCAGCCCGGGGCTCCCGCACGCCCGCCCGGACACCGGCTCACTCAGAACGCGGCCCGACCGCCAGAAGCCCCGCCCCACGCACCCACTCGTGCGTTCCTGCAGCCGCACGTCGTCTAGGAACTGATCGACTTCCAGCCCCAGCGGCTCCTGCGCGAGCCGCCGCCAGCCCCGCTTCCTGTTCCTCGGGCCTCGCCGCCTCCGCCTCAACGCCGGGTCCACCGAAGTGGGCCTCAGCCCCAGGAAGCCAGAATCGGCCTCGCTTTTCGAGGGGCGCTGGCCGCCGCTGCCGCCGCTTCCTGCCGCCATCTTGTTAGAGGAAGAGCCCGCGGCGCCGGCGGCGGATATCCGGTTTGGGGCATGCGCGCGCAGATGTCCCGCTCACGCCCGGGACCCACGCCGGCGGCCGCCATCGTGGTGCAGCGCCCAGAGCGGCAGAGGGGCGAGGGGGCAGCCATCTTGGGAAACGGAGAATGCGCCCTGGCGCGGCGCAGTGAATTGCGTGCTGGCCGGCCAACCAGAGGATCGAGGGTTCGATTCCCAGTCAGGGCGCACGCCGGCGTTGCGGGCCAGGTGCCCAGTAGGGGGCGCAAGAAGCAACCCCACGCCGATGTTTCTTTCTCCCTCCGGTCCCCTCTCTCTCTAAAAATAAATAAATATAATCTTAACAAAAATAAAAGGAAAGGGTGAAGGGTTTCTCCCTCCTCTGCAGATTTCCTGTCCACCGCGGGTTTTAGGTTCTTGGCGCTCACCCTAGACAAACATTTTTCCGGGCCGCCCAGGAATATTTCTAAATCTTGAGTATTATTTTTTAATCTAGTTTTCTTGGAAAAGAAAAACCGGAACCAGCCATGGCACATTCGGAGCTAGACACTTCCCAAGCTCAGAGCGTTGGGCGGGTCAGTGTGCCAATCCTAGAATCCTGGAAATCAAAGAGCGTTTGGAATGTCGAGGTTGGGCGCAGAGAAGCTTATATGGGAGGAATGTTAGAAATAGACACTGTAAGAACCCTAGAAGCACCCACTCAAGAGTCATTAATCTTGGGCAAACCACTTAGCCGTGCCTCAGTTTCCTCCTCTGTAAAATGAGGATGATAATAGTACCTTTGCCTTAGATTAATCCGAAGATTAACCGAGATATATATATTTACACAAAGCGCTTAAGATTGTGCCTGGCATCTAAATGTTAGCTCTTGCCCCAGTTGGCGTGGCTCAGTGGCTTGAGCGCCGGCCTGCGAATCAAGGGGTCGCCTGGTTCTATTCCCAGCCAGGGCACATGCCGCGGTTGTGGGCCTAGGCCTGGTCGAGGGGCGCATGAGAGGCAACCCCACGTCGATGCTTCTCTCCCTCTCTTTCTCTCTCTCCCTTCCCCTCTCTAAAAATAAAGAAATAAAATCTTTTTTAAAAACAAAATAAATAAATAAATGTTCGCTGTTGTTACCGTCTCGCCCCTGAACTTCATCCTAGAATCAACTAAATCCTAACTGTTTACAAATAAGGAAGGAAGCTTAGCGGCCCTGGGGCCCGGGCAACCATCCAAGCGATCCAGGGCCTCCTAAAGGTTCCTCCGGACTCGAAAAGGGAAAAGGCGCAGCGAGGGAGGGAGCTACGCGGGGCGTCACACAGCCCAACGCAGCGCGGTCCTGGCGCAGGGCATTGGGAAGGTGACAGGCCCCGGTTTGTGGCCCTAGACACCCGAGCACCCACCACCTCGGGCGGCAGTTTCGGCCCCCAGCCCGTCCCGCTCCCGAGCGCCCGCCAGAGGGCGCTGGGAGCCGCGAGAGCGGGCGCGCGTGGGCGGGCAGCGCGCCGGGCCAGTGTCCCGGGGCGCCGTGGGTGTGGCGCTGGGTGTGTGTCCGCCGCATAGCGAAGTCCTCTGGGCGGGAGAGCGCGCGCACACGTGGTGGTCCTGTCGCGGGCAGCAGCCCCTCCTCCCGGCGAGGAGCGACGCGTCAGGGGTTGTGTATCCCGGCTGATGCGTGTACACTGGCGGGCAGGGCGGGGGCAGGTTGTGCCCAAGCTCGTGCGCACACACAACTCCACGCCCCAGGGCTCGGTTCCCAGGCCCCACGGCAGGCGGTGGGAGGGAGGGATGTCCCGGAGGGAGGGCCCCTGTGTAACTTTTCTTCGGAAAATATGTCGTTCTGGCCCCCAGCCCAGGCTGAGTCATTCGGCTCCGCAGCATTGAGTCATGGCCTCCACCCCAGCCCCTGAAAGCTTGGAGGGGGGACCCCCTTCAAGTCCTACCCGGGGACTCTCCTTCCCTGGGGGTTGGGAGCAGAGCGATCCCCCCACAGCCCGTCCCAAGACAGCCTGACTCCCACGTGGAAAGAGGCCTTGGCTTTATTCGCTCTGTGGGGCTGCGGTTCCGTTCACAGGCCCCTCCCAGGTATGGGGCGGGGGTGGGGGGATGGTGAACGTGGGAATCCCATCCAACGCCCTGTTTTCCTCTTCCCTGCCTTTTCCATGGGGTTCCACCAGGGTCAAGCACTAATACGGGGTGATGACAGGAAAGGGGGTACAAGGTCCCTATAGGAAAGGGGGGGGCTGTAGCACCAAGAGCCCATACCCCCACGACATCCCTGAAAAGGGGACTAAAATAAAGCCCTGGGGTCTCTTACATTTGGTAAGGGCACCGCTTTAATATGGACTGATGGGCAGCAAGGCTGGGCCCCAGCAGCCTCAAGCTATGACCACCAGTTGGAGGGGAGACAGAGGCCAGGTCAGGCTTCCGACCCAAGGCTGGTGCGCGGAGGACAGAAATACCTCCGAGTGGGCACAGTCTGGTAGGGGCAAAAACAGGAGGGGCTTTTCTGTCCCCTAAAGACCCTTGTTAAAGGAGGTTGTGACCAGAGCTGGGCGGAGGAGCTGAGGGGTCCGCCTGAGGAAGTAGGAGGTTGGGTCTCCCCTCTGAACCCGCAGTGGTCCCAAGGCCTAAGGATAGGATGGGGCGGGGTGGGGGGGGGCCTTGCCTGTGTGGGCAAGAGGAAGTAGAGCGGGGAGTCCTGTTAGTCATTTCAACCAAGTAGCTGCTCGTTTATGGGGAGAGGCAAAGGGTCCTACACAGAATCCGGGATGGGACTGGTCAGGGCTGGGGTGTGTGTATGTGTGTGTGTGTGTGTGTGTGTGTGTGTGTGAGAGTGACATGTAGGTGCTCTCTCCTGAGAACATCAGCTCCATGAGGGCAGATAGTGCGTCTGTTTTGTTCTCCTCTGGAATCCGCAGCGCCTAGAACGAGCCCCAAACACCGAAAGTAGTAGGTGCTCAATAAATACTTGAATGGCTGATGAACGGATGGATGCCTCTGTGTGTGTGTGTGTGTGTGTGTGTGTGTGTATTAGTTTCAGTGTGATGTGCCTAAGTGTATGTGTGGGTACAGGTGTGAAAGGCGAGCAGAGACGTCTTGCCCCTCCCCTGGTCCCCTCTGTCTGGCGGTGGGGGGGCAGAGAGACCCCCATCCTTACAGCTGGGCAGGTGGGCAGGCAGGGTGCACGTGGGCCAGGGATGTGCGTGCAGCTGACCAAAGCTGGGGAGCCACAGCAGGCGACGGGTGGGAGGACCGGTGGGCGGCACCGGCTCACTCCGCAGAGCCCTTGTGGCGCCGCTTGGAGGGCGGCACGAGGCGACGGGGCAGGTTGGTGGGCAGCCCGTGCCCCTCGAGCTTGGCCTCGATGAGGTGGCTTGCCAGGGCGAACTCCTCGTCATCCAGCATGCCATCCCGGTCGACGTCGCTCAGCTTCCAGATGCGCCCCAGCACCGAGTTGGGGAGCTTGGTGCCCACCATCCAGGTCTTGGCCTTGGTGCCGCTCAGCTTGCCGTCGGCCGGCGCCAGGTTGTAGAAGATCTCGTCGTATTTGGACTTGTCCTTGGTCACCACCCACTCGGTCTCATCATCCGAGCCCTCCTCGCCGTCCTCCAGGGCCTCGTCGGGCCCCCGCTCCACGAAGGGGCCCATGTGGGTGCCCTCAAAAGCACCGCCCTGCACGCCCACCTCGGTGCTCTCCAGCTCCTCCTGCCGCAGTAGGGGCATCAGCTTGGCAATGTCGTGCGTCAGCATCTCGTCCAGAGCCTCCAGCAGCTTCGGCTTCAGCGAGTGGAACTTGGTGAAGTCGTGCGCCATCAGCAGCTCCTGTGGGGCAGGGAAGGGGGGCACCGAGAGATCAGGGGACACCACCCCCAAGGCCCGCTGCACCGTGGTGGCAGCAGGACACCTGAGCAGCTCAGGGAGCAGCTCTTTACTGAGAGGAAAGACGTGTTTGAATATCCGCTTGTCACCCCACCACTCAGAAGGGACTTGGGCGATGGGGTCCCACAGGCCCTCCCCCTGTGCCGGGCATGCCTTGGAATCACTGGACGGTAGAGAGCTCGGGGGACCTCCGATGACTCAGAGTGGCAGCCATTCGCCAGCCGGTCGAGGAGGATTTCAGCATTTCGACATCAGCTCCGGCTTTACCAGAGCCCTGGAGAGTCAGCCCTCAGCCCAGCCAGCACTCCCAGCATGACGCAAGTTAAGAAAATTCAGTTCCTGCCACTCTGTTAGCTCTGTTACCCCACAACACAGGAAGGGCTAAGGGGCTCACTGCCAGATGTGGAGGTTAGCTCTGGGATGGACATATTGTTAAGAGGTCCTGGGACCCCGCCCCACCCCCGCCCTGCAAGAAGTCTTCTTTTGCTAGAGCAGCTGTGGGGCTGAGTTTGTGGTCACACGGCTTCTCCAGCAGCTCTAAGTCACTTACACTGGAAGTGTCACAACAAAGGCTGACCCATGTTGTGGCACCACATTAAATTTCCAAAGCCAAGGCAGAGAGACCCACTGATCATGACCGTAAAGAGATGGGGGGGTGAGCCCTGGCTGGTGTGGCTCAGTGGATTGAGTGCTGCTTGCGAACGAAAGGTCGCTGGTTCAATCCCCAGTCGGGGCAAATGCCTCGGCTGTAGGCCGGGTGCCCAGTTGGGGGTGTGCAAGAGGCAACTGATCGATGTATCTCTCACACATTGATGTTTCTCTCCCTCTCTTTCTCCCTCCTTTTCCCTCTCTCTAAAAATAAATAAATAAAATCTTTAAAATGAAAAAAAAGATGGAGGTGTGAATGGTGAAGTGGGGATGCGGGGGTGGGGACAGGACTCCAAGGCCAGGCTGCTGGGGCTCCCACCCAGGTCTGCCGCTTACGAGCTGTGTGTCTTCGGGCAAGTGACTTCACCTCTCTGGGCCTCAGTTTCCACATTTGTAAAACAGGTGGAAAACTAGCGCTCCCCTCATTTGGGGGGGGGTGGGAAAGGCTAAATGAATTTGTCTGGATAAAAATGTCAGCATAATAGTAACGGCTGCTGTTTATCTAGCCCAGGGTTCTCAGCTGGGGGTGACGGTGCCCCCTGCACCCAGAGACAGTTGGCAAGCTCTCAGAGACACCTTTGATTGTCTCTAGACAGGCCAGGAATGCCACTAACCACCTTGCAACGATAAATTCTCTGGCCCCAAATGTCGGTAGTGCTAAGGGTGAAAAATCTTCTAGCTCAAGCTCAGTGCCAGACACTGTTCCAAGGGCTTGGCAGGCATTAGCTGATTTAGCGCTCGCGGTAATAGGTGGATACTGGCAGGATGCCCATTTCCCAGTTGAAGAAACCGAGGCTCAGCAAACGAAGTGACCTACCCAAGTTCACGGAGCTAGTTCAGTGGCCATGGCAACAATTCCCTCTACCATGGCTCCTCTGTCTTGGGTTGGAGACATCTCAGGCCCAAAGGCCACAGGCTCAGCCTGGGCGGGGCCTCGTCTCTGCCTCCCTGCCTGGGCAGGGACTTCTGTCTACATGTTCACTTGGTCACTTCTGCCCTGCCAGCCTCCAGTAGCCCTTCGTTTGCCCCATGCCACCAGGCCCAGACCCAGCGCTTTCCGCAGCGCTGGTTAATGCTAGGCCTACACGCATGAGGGGCCTCCCGCTCCTCCGCCAAGATCCATTTGTCCCTTCCTCCTCAGTACTGGAATGCCTGAATGTTACCTGGGTTCCTGGTCACCTGAAGGAAAAAGTACACATCCCAGCTTCCTTTGCAGTCGGCTGTGGCCACCTGACTAAGTTCTGGCCAACTGAATGTCGACCCAAGTTACATATGCAACTTTAGTAGAATCGCCCTGGTCAGTGCAGTAGCCACATGTGGTTATTTAAATTTACCTGAGTTAAAATTAAATAAAACCTAAAATTGCAGTTCTCATGTGGCTAGTGGTTACCATATCGGTCAGCACAGCATAAGACGTCTTCATCCTCGTAGAAAGTACTATTGGACAGCACTGTTGCGTAAAGAGACAGACTGTCCCTTCAGCTCCCCTTCCCCTCCCCTCTTCTTGCTGGCTGGAGCGCAGACAAAAGGGCTGGAGTTTCGGCAGCTATTTTGTACCATGAGGGGTTCTTGGGCCGGGAGGGCAGGCATGGAGGGGAACTAAGAAAAGTTGGGTCCCTGGCTCCGTGAAGCACCAAACCAGCCCTGAATCATCTTCCAGGATTTACGAAAGAGAGAAATACACTTTTATCTTAACTAAGGCACAGGTATTGGGGGGTTTCCTTCACTCCCTCATCTTAACTCATAAAACCACACTGCCACGGAACCATCTGCAAAAGATGCTTTGCAGAACCTGCTGCCCATCCCTCCCATTTCCCAGGTCCCATCCCAGAGCCCAAAGAAGCCCACCTTCCCAGCACCCCTCCGCCCCTGTCCCGGGTGGCCTCCCACCTGCATCTTCTGGCAGTCGGGAAAGTCGCCGGGGGAGATGTGATGCTCCAGCTGAATCTTAGCGAAGATGACAGGCAGCTTGAGGATCAGCTGTTTCTTCTTGTTTTCCTTCCCAAACACGGAGGGCATCTCCTTCTTCAGGTAGCTGATGATGTACGTGTGAACCTGCGGGGACGGAGTGCTTGCCTGAGCCTGCCTCGCAGTCCCCCGGCGGGCTCATTAAAGCACAAGTTCCCGCCCTGGCTGGTGTGGCTCAGTGTGTTGAGCGCCGGCCTTTGAACC
>PVJD01018839.1:0-13268 GCA_004026545.1 Mormoops blainvillei | reverse complement strand
TTCCTTCCTTCCTTCCTTAATTGGTATGAGAGAGAGGAAGGGAGAGGAGGAGAGAAAAACTGGAAATGGCACCCCAGCCAACAACCCATGGTTCTTCTTGTCTTATCCTCCCTGTTTCACAGGGTGTCTGATCAGTATTCCCCCAAGGACACTTTACATTCTGAATCCATTTGCTTCTTTCTCTCCCCACCAGGTAGGTCTCGGAAGAGGCCGTCACCATGCTGTCTTGGACGGTTTCTTAAACTGAGGAGGGGCCTCCTAGCTGGTCTTCCTGCTTCACGCTCTCCTCTAGAAACCATTCTCGATCTAGGACCCAAAGGGATCTTTTATTTATTTACTATTTTCAGTTCAAGGTGTCACTTTGGTACATTTATACATTGTAACATAAACGACGTGACATTCATCCCATTGCATTGTTTAGTATACAGTATTGTCTGTATTCATTATATTATACATTAGATTTTTAAGGCTTATTCACCACTTGTTACAACTTTTTACTCTGAAACACCGTCAGTCTTGTCCACTCCCCCATCTCCTGGTAAGCGCCCTTTCGTTGCTATTTTTTTTTAATAGGTCTGATAATTTTCAGATTCCACCTGTGAGTGATATCACACAGTCCTTGGCTTTCTCCCTCCGACTTATCTTGCTCAGCGTAATGTGCTCAGGCTCCATCCGTGTGGTCTCAAGGGGCAGGATAATCTCCTTTCTTACAGCTGAGCGACATCCCATGGTGTATACGTTCTGCATCTTTTTATCATTCCTTCACTGACAAGTGCGTTTGGGTGTCGTTTCCATTCTTGGCTACTGTGAATAACGTTTTGATAAACGTGGGGGTGCCTCCACCTCCTCAAAATCCTGTCCTTCATATCCTTTGGGTAAATGCCCAGAAGTGGACCTGCTGGAGGGTAAAAACATCTAGCTTTAATTGTTTGAGGAAACTCCATCTTGTTTTCTACAGTTTACGTCCCCACCAACACTGTGTAACGTGCCAAGGGTTCTTCTAAAAACAGAGATCCCACCATGTCTTTCCCTGCTTAAAGCTCCCGAGGGTTTCCCACGGAAACCAGAACGGACCGGAGCCCGTCAGTCCTTGCTCCGGCTTCCCAGGCCCTCTGAGCTGGGCTCTGCCAGCCTCCCCAGCGTTCCTCCCCGCCACTCGCGCCCTTGATCTCGACAGCCCAGGCGCCCGGGGCCTTTGGCTCTTCCTGCAGCATCACAAGCAGATCCAGCCGCAGGGCCTTTGCACTTGCTGTTCTGTTCCCAGAACGCTGGCTTTCTCCTCCCTTCATTCGGGTTTCTGCTCGAACACGACCCTTGCTTAGATTCTGTGGGCTCTCCTGCTCCCTCAACTCTTAATTATATTATTTTATAGCACCTACCACCCTCGGGAGTTTTCCTATTTATGTTCTTGTTTATCTATGGCCTACCTGTGTCATCAGAAAGCAATTTTTCTCTAGGATAGCTGAGAACTGCACCTGGCACTTAACAGGCATTGAGTAACTATATGTGGGGAGGGAGGAGGGAACACATACAAAATGATACGTGTTTTCTCTTCTCCCTCCTCCTCCCCGCACCTGAACAAAACCACCAGCAGAGGAGAGAACCCGCTGTCAAGAATCCTGCTTTGGAGAGAGGGTTGGGGGCTGGGAATCCAGGATGGACCCCGAATGGGCCGGCATGGGCTCCCGCCACTGCAGTGTCTACTGGGTCATGGAAGCGTGGGTGGCCTGGGGTAGCACACCCACTCAGCGTGGAGGTCGGGGGCATCGTGAGGTGTCTAAGCATGTCAGTGGGAAAAAGAAAAAAAAAAGTTGACCGGTGCTCTGTCTCTGCAGCTACTCAAGGGAAATAAAGCCGTTTGCTTATAAAGAATTTCCATAAACATTTCTGAGGGTGTGTATTAGGGGTAATCTTGGGATGTGCATTAAACTAAACAGGGTAGTATAAACACAGGAACAGGCTGAAAGGAGGAGAATAAATGGCCCGGGTTTGCCCTGGCCCGGTGGCCTCAGGCAACTTGTAGAGCCTGCAGAACCCCCTCGTCTCCGGCTCTTTATTTAAAGAGTGCAAAGACACACGGGGACACCACGGGGCGGCCCCGCCACGGGCAGATTCTTGGACAGCCTCTGGCGTTAAGCACGTGTTTTTGCTTTCTCCCAGCGCGCCCCACTTTGGATCCCTGGAGTCGGCTATACTGAAACACGTAGAGGCGGTAGAAAGAACTAGAAGAGGTGGCATTCTCCGCGCCAGGCGATCTCACTTCATCCGCCCCCGATACAGCCGCTGGGAAGGTAACGCAACGGTTTCCATTTAACAGGTGAGGAAACCGAGGCTCCGGGAAGCGTGCTGCCGTGCTGCCCTGTGCCCGTCACAGGACTAAAGGGTGCAGGGGTGGGGGCCCAGAGTCTGAGCGCTTCAGGGGGCTCTCTGCCGAAGGAAGGAAAAAGCCCACTGATACTGGCAACTGCCTTTTGTCACCGAGCCTTGGGATTTACTTCGAGGGGCCTCCAAGGCCACGAGGAAATTGATCACAGGCCTCCACTCGTGCTTTCATCATTGGTTTGTACAAGAAGACTTTTTTGTTTGGTTTGCTTTTTAATCCTCATCCAAGGATACGTTTATGGGCGGGGTGAGGGTGGGGGGAGGGAAACATCCATCAGTTGCCTGCAGTACGTGCGCCGTCTGGGGATCGAACCTGAAACCTAGGTACGTGCCCTGACCTGGAATCCAACCCACGGCCTTTCGGTGTACAGGATGACACTTCGACAGAGCCACCTGGCCTGGGCAAGAAGAGTCTTTTCTAAAATGAACTACTTATTTATGTCCTCAATACCTGAATGTGCTAGCAAATTTAAAAGCCTCAGGAGGGTATGACAGAGACCCTCTCCCTCCCTCTGTCCCCCTGTCCCAGCCACCTCGCCCTCTGCACCCCCCGCCCCCAGGTCCCATGGGATCAGTGTCTTTGTGGCTCCTTTGAGAGAGAGGGTCTACACACAGGCAGCAAACATGCGCGTGTGCACACATACGCTTGCCTTTCAGCTCATGGGCGGCCTGGAGCCTCGCTTTTTTACTTAACCACGTATTTTGGAGTCCCTGTTTCACTCAGGGATGCACCCTGAGCTGACTGCATGGTTAATGCGGTCAGGACTCTTAGCCTCCTTGCGTGTTTAGGCCTTTTCTGGTGTTCTGTGATGATAAGCAGCGCTCTGCGAGGGCGGGAAGGGGAGCGTTATATAATTTTGTATGTGTGTGCGTGTGTGTGCATATAATTGTAGACATGTCTAGGGGTATCTATAGGCTCAACATAGAGGAGTGAAACATCGGGGCCCTTTAAAGATTATTTTACAATTTCCCTCTTCATCTCCATGTCCAATCCGCACTCCTTCTCGGTCACATACAGCCACTGTTGTGTACTTAAATAAGTCCTTCCAGCCTACTTTCTATATATTTACTTGCATGGGTGTTAAGTATCTCTACATCTGTGTAGATAGGTTGCTACATACACATGCAGTATTGTTTTGTGTATATTTAATTTATAAAATAATGTGTTTTAAAACACTACAGGGTCCTTTTACACCTTCCATCAATTTCTCCTTATGTTAACATCTTCTGGCGCCATACTGTCATTAACACCAGGAAATTAACATAAGTATAAGCACCTTACTATTAACATTGGGATGATGCTGTTAACTAAACTAAACTAACTGACTATTCAAATTTCTACAGGTTTCCCCACTGATGGTTTTTTTGGTGTGTTTTGGGATTCAGTGCAAGGACCCCGTATTGTGCTATGACAGGTCCACCATCTTTCCTTATCTTTCACGACTTTGACACTTTTAAAGAATTCATGTTGGGTATTTTGTAAAAACGCCGCTTAGTTTGAGATCATCTGATGTTTTCTTGTGATTGGAAAGAAGTTGTGTATTCTTGGTAAGAACGCCACAGAAGGGATGTGTGCTTCTCGGTGTGTCTTATCGGAGCTTCACACTGCTGTGTCACCTTATTAGTGATGTTGGCCTTGACCCCTCGGTTAAGGTGCTGTCGTAATTCTCAGATCGATCGCTGATACTCAGCGTGACCCCTTCCTCGTGTCCACTGCACAGAATTGTGACGTCCTTATCCTGCAAAACATGCTGGAGATTTTATTCCTTATGACTCAGTTATACTAAAACTTTGGCCACGTCATTAGAAGAACAGTTACAGGAAGGGTGTTTTCGGTCACATTCTAAAAGGCTCTGCAGCTGTCAAAAAATCAGAACAAACTTAAAAAATAAAGTGAAAACTCTCGGTAATGACGGGGGAAAATGCCCAAGACATATTATTACATTTAAGAAGTTTCAGAAATATTAATACTTTCAATACAATGTTTGCAAAACAGCCCCAAATTACTTGAATATATCTGTGGGTGAATGCAAGGTCTAGAAGGATAACTGCTGAGCTAATAACAATGGTGACACAAAATTCCAGAGGGTAACACTTGGAGCTGGGAATGGATGCGAGGTATTTACTGTATATACATCTGTATTGCCCGGATCATATTTTTTTCACGGTGAACATGTATTGCCTTATTAAAAAACCCAACAAACCAACAAGAGGGGGAACTGTGCCTGCATATGCATCTAAAGCATCTTGGGGCACTTGGATGGCATGTCATCGAAACAGCAAAGGACAGGGAGGAGCCCACGTGGCCACCGACGGAGGCCTGGAGTTTACGGCCCATCGCGCAGTGCAGCAGCACGCGGTTGTACCCGGGAATGAGGAAGTTCTTACGACAGGACACAAACTGATCTTCAAGACCCCAAGATTACGAGGGGAGCAGTGAGCTGCAGAGAAAAACATGTGCGGTGTGCTGATGTGAATGTACAAGAAGCGGGGAGCAACAGGAATCCTCGTTTCTGTGCACAGGGAGGTACGCCGTGAGAATCCATGAGAAGTCAGCGGGGACCAGCGTGGAGGAGGAAGAAGAGGTGCTGGGGGGAGTCTTTCCACCGTGCCCATTCTTCCTGGGTCTTGACTCAGGAACTTATGCAACAATTCGAATTTTTTTTTTAATTTCTTGATTTTAGAGGGAGAAAGGGAGACAGACACACACACATACATAGATCGATTTGTTTAAGCCTTCGCTGGTTGGCTCTTGTCTGTACCCTGACGTGGGATGAAACCCGCAACCTTAGTGCAGCAGAGCAACGCGCTAACCCACTGAGCAATCCGGCTGGGCCACTAGGAGTTATTTTTAGAAATCTATATGTGGAGATGTAAATCTAAAAATTTTAAAAACTGCAACGCAGCCCTGGCTGGGTTGTTCAGTTGGTTGGAGCGCTCATCCCATGCACCAGAAAGGTGGTGGTTCAATTCTTGGTCAGGGCACAGACCTAGGTTATGAGTTCGGTTCCCGGACAGGGCAGGTACGGGAGGTTACTGACCGATGCTTCTCTTTCTCTCTCTCTCTCTCTCTCCCCCTTCCTCTCCCTAAAATCAATAAACAGCCCTGGCTGGTGTGGCTCATTGGATTGAGTGCCAGCCGGTGGACGTTTTGATCCCTGGTGGGGGCATGTGCCTGACTGGGTTGCGGGCTGTGTCCCCAGTGGGAGCATGCGAGAGGCAACTGATCGATTACCACACACACTGATGTTTCCCTACTTCTCTTTCTCCCCCTTTCCCCTTCTCTCTAAAAATAAATAAGTAACATCTTTGAAAAAAATCAATGAACATGTCCTCAGGTGAGGATTAAAGAATATTTTTTAAAAATGTAATGCAAAAAAAAAAAAGGTTAAATAAACAATAGGACATGGAGAAAAGTCTCAGGAATGTGGAAGCGGCATGCCCCCAAAGTCGTAGAACAGCATAACCTTGCTTTTGCTGTAAAGGTCAATTGTGGAATTAAATGAGCTGGTAAGCAGGTCGGAGCAGGACGGAAACATTGATGCACTTGGCGCTTGCACTGCCTTTTCTACATGGAAATTATCTTCACGGACAGTAGTCAATCAGCTGTTTTTTTCTTTCTCTCTCTCCTCTTCCTTGCTCGCCTAACCTATTTCCCAGTCTCGGGGCATGAAAAACAAATGGCTCCTTCAAATGTTCTGACAAGATCTGTGGAGGGCAGATGTGCAGAGCTCCGGCCAGGCTAACTATCAGTATTATCACCACTGTTTCGGTGGTCGCAATGCCTATTTCCTGGGAGGCAAGGGTCAGAGAAACTGTCACCAAGTCAGCCTGAGGCTCCTCCAAGCAGAAGTCATCTGGGAGAAAGGTTAACTCAAAGATCTGGCTGTTTCCACATATATGGATTCATTCATTCAAAAACTATTTTTTTGAGCATGTGCCATATGCCAGGCCAGTGTGGAGACCACAGCGAGGCGGGAGGGTGCCTGGGGCACAGGACGTGGGGAGCCTCCTTTGCTGCACCTTGTCCCCACACCAGGCTAGGCACTGAGGGTATAGCAGTGAACAAAAATATTTTGGAGCCCTGGCTGGTGTCGCTCAGTGGACTGAGTGCCGGCCTGTGAACTGAAAGGTCACCGGCTTGATTCCCCGTCAGGGCATGTGCCTGGGTTGCGGGCCAGGTCCCTCGTTGGGGACGCGCAAGAGGCAACCAACTGATGTTTCTCTCGCGCACTGATGTTTCTCTCCCTCTCTTTCTCTTTCCCTTCCCCTGTCTCTGAAAATAAATAAATAAAATCTCTAAAGAAGTAAGTTAAAAAAAGAAAAGAAAAGATGGCCAGATGGTCAAGTCTTCACATTTTAGGGCCGCATATTTGATGCGCAGTTGGTTCTATGAGAAGCAGGTTTTGCTCACCCTTCGCCGTGGCGTTATTAAATGGCCTCGCCTGTAGTCTTGCTCGGCTTTATCTCTTGCTCTAAGTCCCCATCCCCAGGTTGTCCTTTGTGGCTCAGCACTGCCTTGGGCAAGGGAACGTCTTGCTCCCTGAGCGCTTAGCAATGCCTGCGGCCACAGGTGCACTGACCAATCAAATCTGCGTAATACCCCGTGATTATCACCGTCTTTGCATGCTGAGGTCACAGCTGGCCTGTCACTTGGGAGAGGTCACCCAGAGAGAAGACTGTCCAAGACGAGGCTCAAACCTGGGGTGGGCCCGAATCACCCGACTGGACGCTCTTCACGACTCCGCACTGCTCCTAAGACTGGTTGGACCTGGTCAACTCTTACCCCCTTCCTCATGAGCGCCCTGGGCTCGGGATATTGCCTTGAAACACAGGCAAGGGCTGTTCTTTCTCCCTGTCAAGGACCAGTCTTGGCAGGCTGCGGTCACCGCAGGTGACCTCCAAGATGCCTGCCGTTGTACCTTCTGGCCCAGTGGCAAAGAAAGGCTCTAGCTGAGGTTTCTGGCCCGTTTCACCATCTGAACCCGATCCGCTCCAATCTGTCACCCCTCCCTTCAGCATCTTCACTAAATCATTTCAGCCACAGTATCGACAACAATATTAAAAAATTTTTTTAAAATTTATTTTATTTCTAGACTGAGGGGAAGGGGGGGAGAAAGAGAGGGAGAGAAACATCAGTGTGTGGTTGCCTCTCCCACACTCCCTGTTGGGGACCGGGCCCCGCCACCCAGGCTCGTGCCATGACTGGGGAATCGAACCAGTGACCCTTTGGTTTGCAGGCTGACGCTCAATCCACTGAGCTACACCAGCCAGGGCTCAACAACAATGTTAAAAGCGAGCATGCCCTGCGTCCTCCCTCTTCCCTTCCTTCAAACAATCAAATGACTACTTGCCTACCTGTGATATGCCATGCCCTCTGATTAGCACTGGGATGCAATAAGAAACAGAAGCAGGCATGGCACCTGTCCTCGTGGAACCCGTGGTCTGGTGGAGGGAGGTGGGCATCAGCCACCTGGTCACCCCCAATTATGTGGAGAGCTACTATTCCACTCTGGGGTAACTGGTGCTAGTGGCAGAGCTGGGTTAGTCTAGTCCAAGGGGGCTCCCCTGAGGAAGGGACCTTTGAGCTGGGACCTGCGGGAAGAGGAAATGGGTAACGTGGGCAGGAAGAGCATTCCAGGCGGAGGGAACAGTATGGTCTTTTAGGGAGTTGGATGAGCAAAAGAAGCTGAAGTCCTTGGTGCCGGAGTGTGCTGGGCGAGGGGGCGGGGCCAGCCATGAGGCTGGAGAGGAAGAGGAAGGCCTAGTTGGGAGAGGCCTTAGGCCTGGCCTCTGAGGGTTATGGGGAGCGAGGAAGATACAAATGGATGGATTCTTGATGTAGTTTGGAGGTTTGGGGGTGGAGTGCACCGGGGAGGGGCAGAGGAGGGAGAGGTCCCTGGCCTCCTGCACAAGTGACCAGAGCAACTGCAGATCCTGCTGTGACCTTCAGTGACCTTCCTGAATTCAAGCCACCCACCCCTTCACTTGCACAGGTGAGAAACGACAGAGCGGCCTGCACATTGCAGAAAGGACTTTGTGGTCCTGTTTTTTTTTTATTCTCTATGCTCATTAAATGCCCAATGGAAAACTTTTTTGACCAGTGAAGTGAATTATGTTAAGAAACTAGAATCTCCTCTCTTTTCCTCCTGTTTCCATGTCTGTTCCATTCTCAAAGGACACCTGATCCGGAGGGGAGGGGGAGTGGGCGAGGGTGCAAAAGAGTATAAGGGATATAAATGGTGATGGAAAATACTTTAAAAAAAAAAAAAAAGATACCCTATCACTCAGTGCCATGAGAGGATAATGAGCTGAACAGAAACAATTCCCACGTCACTTGAGGCTTAATTTCATCAGCAACTAAAAACTGCTTCGAACATCGCCACCGACCCTTTTAATTCAGAGCCATCGGTTTGGGAATGTCTCAGAGGCCTCGCGGGCTGAAAGCCAATGAAAGCGGTATTTCTTTCATGCAAGTTTAGCGTAACGATGAGTACGTACCACACATTAGGCCTTGTCTATGTCACCTTTCCAAATGACCTGGCCTGGAGGATAGTGAGTTGCAGAGTAATAAGTAGGTATGATCTCGTTTATGTAGAAAACAAAACCAATCAGAAACAAACAAACAACCGCCCAAACTCAGCTGAACTGGCATCGCTGGGAGCTTGTTAGAAATGGGGAATCTCGGATTCCACCCCAGACACGCTGAATCCGAACCTGCATTTTAACAAAATCCATTCGAGACTCTGGCACAGAAAAGTCTGAAAAACGTTACTGTAAATCTTTATATTCACACACACACACACTCACAAACACCTATGTGTGTATTACATCTATCTATATGACTATGTGTCTGTCTAGATCCACACAGAAATAGGTACAAAAAAGAAGAAATAAGTACAGCTGGCCCTTCTTATCTGCAGTTTTCATATTTGTGGATTCAACCAACCCCAGACGGAAAACATTCTAACAAATGAAACTTTGTTGCAGATTTGTACTGCACAGTGAGGCCTGAGAGGGCTGCGTCTGCACAGAACAGTACAGACTTTCTTTGGTTGTCATTGTTCCCTAAACATTACCGTCTAACAACTGTTCACATAGTATTTACATTGTATGGTGTATTATAAGTTATCTAGAGAGGATTTACACAGCAGCGTGAGAGTGTTTTGCCATTTTATGTAAGGGACGTGAGCATATGTGGATTCTGGTGTCTGCAGGCAGGCCTGGAACCAGCCCCCCATGGAGAGCAAGGGATGACTATATATGAGGAGGAACATAAATGAACAGAAAGCTCTGGAATTACATGCCCTAACTGCTCACGGCGGTTAATTTTGAGGAGAATGTGGTGTTGTCCGCTAGGGGGTTGGGAATTCAGGGGGGACTTCCACATGCCACCCTCTGTCCTTCTGGATTGTTTATTTATTGGTTTCATCCACAGGGAGAACCTGTTAATATATTACTTGGGTATCTTAAATTTAAATATGAAGGCTGTGAAACCGAAGGCATGAAAAGCTCGCCTTGTAAATAGCACGGGCACCTCAGGTCCTTCCTCTCCACAAACGGGCTAATAAACTCTTTGATCTGCCAATTCCACTTGGGGAGATGCACCCTTCAGAATTACTCACACATGTGTGAAATGATGTCCGACTAAGATTAGTCAAGGGAGCACTGTTTGTAATGGCCAAAGATCAAAGAGACCCTACACCCTCATCAGTTGGGACCGGTTAAACAGATTAAGGTACACTTACAGTGGAACACTATGTAGCCATAGAAAAGATTGATGAGCTCTGCAGGTACTGAGATGGAGTAATGGCCAGAATCAAGGGGTCGTGCACGGACGGAGAGGCAAGCAATCTGTAAGGATGTGAGCACTGTGCAAACGGCGGGGAATCGCAGAATCTAGATTTGCTCACGCATGCACGCTCTGTCTGCGGGCGCTACACCAAATGCACGGGCGGTGGTCACTATGAGAAGGGAACCGGGGCTGCTGGACAGTGGCGAAGGGGCTTTGCCCTGCTGGTTAGACTTTGTGATTTCGAACCCCTTGGAAGCATTCGCTATTCACAACTTTACTGAAGCAAGAACAAAACAAAACAAACAGAAGCCTCTAGGGTTCTCTTTATGCCTCGGAGAATCCCCGCTCTGGGGAACTACATCTGGGGAACTCATTGTGAGCCTAATAACCCAGGGGCCTGGTTTCCCATGAAAAGAAGGCCGCTTTTCATGGCAGGAGAGGGACAGTCCCCATCCGAAGGACACAGGCACGCATCCCCCAAGGCTCCCGTTATTGCCACTTGGTCCTTTGCTGCTCTCGTTTTATGTGGCTCAGCCTTTTTTCTTAAAGGTCCCGCCAGTGTTCTTTCAAGAGGACACCCAAAATAAAAATACAAATGAAAATAAAAATTCCTGTCATTTTGGCCCTGGCCAGGTAGCTCAGGGGGTTAGAGCATCGTCCCCACACGTCAAGGTTGTGGGTTTGATCCCGGGCCAGGGCACATCCAAGAATCAACCAGTGACAACAAATCGATGTTTCGTTCTCTCTCTTCCCCCTTCCTCTCTCTCTAAAATCAATCAATAAATAAAGATTTCTGTAATTGCACTTTTAATCCATCTCCCAACTGTCACACTTAAAAACTAAGAGAAGATTTTATTCTAAGAGAAAAATGATGAATAGGAAGTAGTTGGTTTCATCCTTCCTTCCCCGCCCCCAAGCCACCCCCCCCCCTCCCCGCCCACCACTGAAATAAAACTAAATAAATATGGAAGTGAACAGGGAACAGTAGTAGTCAGGGAAAACAGGTCAAAATCAGAACTTTTCATGTGTCTCTAGGGCTATAGGTCATGGTCCCAACACTCCCAATACCTGGGAAACAGAATTTTTAAAAAGGTGTCACATGTGTGGTCATTTACATAGTATAGGAGCCAGAAATACCTTGTCTCCTAGCAATTCCCTTATCTTCCTCATGCTTTCCTGAGATCTGAATTATGCTTGAGGAAAAGAAGAGAGGAAAACAAGACAGAAAATCATGCCTGCTTAGGTAAGCAAACATCCTCAGCTAAGGGAGGCTTCCTAGAAGGGGCATAATTCACTGAGTCCCAGTTTATAGAGGGAATCACCAGACAAAGACTTCGGGGCAGGGAACCGTCCTGAGCCCACGGTAACTTAGCACACAGTGGGACTGCTTGATAAGAGAGGTTTCCAAGGGCCTTGATGGTTATCCAGGAACACCCGGGGGTGGGGGGTGGGGGGGGGAATCTGGAATGTTCTGAACTATCTTCCCTGTTAGCATTTCATGAATGCATGAAAGGCTTATCAGCTTGAGTCCCACCCATGTTTCAAAATAAGGAGTGTCTGCTCTTCTCTTGTGTATTTGTTATTGGTCAAGAGTTCCATGGGTGCTTTAATGAATGTTTCAGTGACTGTCTCATTGTTTATGTTAAAATAACAGGTATAATAAACAGCCCCTTAAAGTTTGCTGTATGTGTGTCACTATATATAATATTATACATGTTACTATAAATAACATGTTACTATATATAACATTATATTAAATATATTTCACATATAAGATATACACATAATTGTTGAAATGTCCGAAATTAAATGTGCAATTACTGATTTGTTAAGAATGGAATATTTTGCTCTTGCAATTGAAAGACTCCTGAAGACAGTTCAGTTCACTGGCAGGTGCCAGTTAGTACCATAGATTCTGTAGCCAATGATAATTCTGTAATTTTCTTTGGATTGTGCAAAGCTCCTAGGTCCTTGAGTCTAGTGCCCCAGCAGCCTGTGAAAACAGCTCTGAAAGTTTAGGCGAAGCAGCCTCAGCTTTCTTTGACCTCGCCTGCTGTCCAATTCCATTGGCTAATTCTCTGAAGGCACATTTCTGATTTCTCATTGTCATTCTGTCCACTGCAGCCTGAGGAGGGAAAGGTGTGGCTCAGAGGGGGGGGTGCTGGTGTGCAGGTGTGACAATTAATCTTGAAATATTTCTTAATCTTCCACTGCATGCAAACATACTGTATGCAAATACTCTCTGTGATAAAAAGGAATACACAGCAAAATCCCTTTAGGAGATTGCAAATGAATGTTGTAGATTAGGTTTGCAGGCTGTGTAAGAAAAGACCTGACCCAAGGCATTGTAAGAAAAATGCAAATATCAATTGCTATGAGATATGCTGTTTTTTCATTTATCAGATTAGCAGACTGTCTTTGCAAAGTGTGGGCGGCAGGAGCTCTTGTACCTGGCCTGGGCAGGAGTGAAAATTGGTTCTACTTCCTTAGGGGGTATTTGGCAACATTTACTAAAGTAAAAGAGGTACATATCCTTTGACCTAACAATTATTTTGCTGGAAACTCATCAATACGCCCACACCGAACACAGGACAAATGATGGATGAGAAGGAAATACGCTGCAACACTGCATGTAAAAACTAAATAACGGAAAAGACCAAAATGTCCACTAGAGAGGAAGCTGTCAACATAAGTGATGACCACCGAGATATGGCATTGTGGTTCTGCAGCTGCAGGCAGCTGTGTTTGAACTGGTCTGGAATATTCTATGTGTGGCAGAGCGAAATGAAAAGCAAGCTGCCAAACTGTGTTCTGGATGCTACGCATTCATTTGAGTGGAAAAAAAAATACCAGGTTAAACCATGTGAAAGTACCAATCAATGTTAGACCATTTTTGAGGTATAAACACAACAATTTGATAATAATTCAATATTATACACACACACATTTAAACTTTAAATTCTGAAATACCTGTAGATTCACATGCAGTTGTAAGAAGTAATACAGAGAGAGCCGGGTTACTCTTTCCCTAGTTCCCCTAATGGTAACAAGTTACAAAACTTGAGAACAGTATCACAGCCAGGATGTTGAC
>PVJD01018838.1:0-13268 GCA_004026545.1 Mormoops blainvillei | reverse complement strand
GGGCAGAATAGGGAGGAAGTAGAAAACAAGAAGTAGGGAGGAAGGAGGATATTCTAACTTCAAACTGGTAACTACATTCTAACCTGAAAGATCAAAACCTCCAGAAGTTGGATTATCATGAAGACTAGAGCAATTCTCTTAGGAAGCTGCTTATATAATGTTTCATTTCCATTCACAAGGCTCTTTTCGCCATTAGCCAAAATGTTGAGGCCCCACCTGAGGAGGTGATTACAAAGTTACACAGCCTTAGTGAGAGAAATCCTTTGTCTGACCTAAACCAACGTAGGAGGGTGACTCTAGATTACTTCTTGACGAATGATTAGAAAACAATTTATGTAGTAATTAACTCCCTATTAAAAATGAATGGAAGGAAGATCAAAAGAGTTCTGTAGATGGATGATGGTAGAAAAACAGTGTGAATATACATAACGTCCCTGAAATGTATACCTAAATATGGTTAACATGGTAAATTTTATGTACATTTCACAATTGTTTTAAAAATTAATGGAAGGAAAGTATTTAATAATTAACCTGACGTTGCTACATGTGGGGCTGTCACTTCAACTGAGCAGAAACTTTATTCTTAAAAACTAAATCAGAGACTTATCCCTGAAAGTTTATAGGAAAAAGAAAGAAGCCTTTGAGAGAAAATGGCTAATGCTGACTGAGCTTTCTAAAGAATACAAGGTTTTAAGAGTAATTTCTGTCACTAAGTTTTCCTGTGACCGCAAGAAGTAAGTGAAGTCTTTTTAAAATGAAAGGGAAAAACAAAGGAAGTTACTAAAAACTAGTTTTGGCAAGTTATGTCAATATAACTTTATCCTGAATATTTGATAGATCGAAGTGAAAATAGGTAAACATTTTTAGTCTCTCACCTTTAAAAAACCTACACAATTGTAACTTAGAGGGACAACAAATAATCCTTCTTGCATTACCTCATTTTTACAATCAAAACAAAATTTCTTATCATGAGCACAAGCCCACTATCACTTGCCTGACCTAATTGTCTTCTTTCTATTTCCTGCCCTGATTTATAAAAATTAGTTTAAATCCTCTTTTTTTTCTTTTTTTTTAACCAGGCAGAGTATAATGGCATAAAATAAAGTACTCTTGGACATACTTTAGCTAGTAAGTTTATATAAATCATTTATCAAAATGTATAGCCAGCAATTCCAAAGCAGGCTCTAGACCTCTGGACTTAGTATTTTAACACAATAATAAAATCTATCTGTAGTCTTTTGCCTACTGAGCCCAACTGACATGGTCTGGGGTTGCTCAGGTATCAGGTGCTCATGAAAGCCAGATGGGCTCCAGACCTGCAACTCAGGGTCTTCTCAAGATAAGAGAAGAAGCCACTCTGGTGAATGGTACCACATATGGTTCCCAGGCACACACTTTACTCCTCAGGTGCACAGGAGCTCTTCCTGCCAAAGTGGCAGGTACTTTTTGTTACACCTTGGAGCAGTTTATTAGAAGTTTACAAGGCAACATTCTGCCCATAGAATAAGAAACAATGTGGTTAGCCCATAGCACCCTGAGTTTAAGAGCTTGAGAATCTCACTTTGGCTCCTAAATTCTCTGACCCTCTGTTTTCTCATCTGTAAGACGGGGAAAAATAATGTTTATTACTTCATAGGATCATTGGGAAGCTCCAATTGAGGCAGGATAGTAAGAAGTTAGGAAAATTCCGTGGCAAGTAGAATAGGGAAACTGACACAAATAGCTGAACAAAGTGGCTGAACAATTTACAGCCAGTTGCAGATGGTCACCAGGACAAAAGGCCCTGAGTTCCTGGCAGGGGGCAAAACTGGGAAAACAAGGACCTTACCCCAAAGGGTAACCTCTCCTCCCCTGGCCTTTCTTCCCTGGAGAGAACATCCCGGCCCCAGTTGTGGTTCAGCTCCAGGCCAGAAAAGCATCAAAACCACTCTATTATTATAAGCAAGAGGTCAAAGACACAGTTATACCTGGCAAACATTAAGACCAACAACAACAAAAAATACACAGCCTGCTGGCTAAACCAAAGTTCGCCTCCTAGCAACAACAACAAAAAATTACTTAGCATTCCAGCACATACACACATTCTGGACAACCCTTGGTTTCCGTTGTTGGCATAGAAACCTGGAGTAAATGGCTGTGGGAAGAACAGAATAAATACAAGGAAAAAAATGCTTGCTGAGCTGTTACTATCAGGAAAGCCTATGTTGTTTCAGATAAAACTTTATTGGACAATTCTCTAAAAACAAATATGTGGTATATATTTATAGACTTTAATTTTATTTAGAGAGGATGTTAAAAGCTGGGAGAAAGTCAGAATGCATGAATAGGCCAATTTATCCTTCAAAGCAGCTCCTGAAAAATGCCTTGATCCATCCCTGGCAGTGTTCTTCATCTCTGGCAGTGCTCTCCATCTCCACACCCTACCTATGTTACTAAGATCTGAAGGAACTGATGGGAAAAAAAAAATCAAGCATTTCCTCTTTCCACCCCAAGGCTTGGCATTGCAAATTTTAACAAAAACCTCCACAACCCAATGAAATTCACTCATAAAACAATTATAATAACTGCACATTTTATTTACTAATGCAAGTAATAAATCAATCAATCCAAGAGGCATTCAAGTCCATCTGCTTCCCTTAACATACAAAGAAAAAGAATTGTTAAAGAGGATGTTTTCAACATATCTAGCTGCTGTCAACTTTTAGGTTAAAGACACATGATTAATTTATATTACTTTCCTAAATCAGAGATAATCTCCAAAACAAAGCCATATCAAATTCACAAATTCATAAAACCTGTGCACTGTTGAAACCAGGCAAGAACCTTTATGTAAAAATAAGAATCTACTAAACTAGGAATAGAATAGGAATCCTACTCACAAGATTCATGAAGGAAGAGGTAGAAATGTTAGCTAATATTATTTATTGTTATTGTTTATTGTCTCTTCCTTCTAGATGGCAAGCTCCATGGGAGCAGAAACTTTGACCATGTTCCCACCACTGTATTTCTAGACTGGAACAAAATCTGGTCCAGAGTATACTTCCCAGTAACTATTATTGAACCAATGAATTAATTTAACATAAGAATGTGAACCTTCTATGATTGAATTAGTTAGTCTATTGGGGAAGGGGTGGAGAAGAAAACAGTAAACATCTATCCCTAGTGCTCAGTCCAGAAGCTCAGGCTCGGTACTCCACAGTTATGTCAAAACTTGCACTGTAAACATGAGCTAGCAAAGGTCAAGGATAGTTCTTCGGTGAATACTAAAGTGAAACTGGATGCACTGCAGACTGCTGACAGAAGAAACAATTGAGGCATCCTTTCAAGCTGCACATTAGGAAAATTGAAGAGCTGAAGCAATCTGGATCATAAATAATACTCCTTGGTTTAACTAGACAGTGGTAATCTTACAGTGATTCACCCACTTCAGTATGGTGTTATTTTAAAAAAGAAAAGAATCAGGAGACTTCTGGCCAAGATGGAGGTATAGGTAGATACACTTTGCCTCTTCGCACAACCAAAAGGACAACAACAAATTTAAAAACAAAAAATAACTAGAACTGCCAGAAAATCGAACTGTATGGAAGTCAGACAACCAAAGAGTTAAAGAAGAAACATTCATTCAGACAGGTAGGAGGGGCAGAGACGGGCAGCAGGGGCAGAGAGGACATGCAGCAAGGCAGCAGCTGGTGGACCGGGCGTCCCACATTTGCGTGTGGATAAACTGGGAGTAACAATTGGAGAAAGAAGCAGACCAAGCAACCTAGGGTTCTGGCATGGGAAAAGAAAGACTCAAAACCTCTACGGGAAAAACCTGTAGGGTTTGTGGTGGCAGGAGAAACTACCAGTCTCACAGGAAAGTTTGTTTAGAAACCCACGGGGTCCTAGAGCACACACAAACCCACCCACCTGGGAATCAGCACCAGAAGCTCCCAATTTGCTTGTGGGTAGCAGGGGAAGTGACTGAGAACAGACCAAGAGCCAAGCAAGGGGCATTATTCCCTCACTGACCCCTCCCCCACATACAGTGCCAGAAGGCAGTGATGTGGGTTGCCCTGCCCTGGTGAATACCTAAGGTGTTCAGATATAAGTACCGCCCCTTGCAACATAATAGGTGCACCAAGACAAAAAAAAATGTGGCTCAAATGAAAGAACAGATCAAAGCTCCAAAAATAGAACTAAGCGATGAAGAGATAGCCAACCTATCAGATGCAGAGCTCAAAACACTGGTACTCTGGATGCTCACAGGATTGGTGGAGTATGGTCGCAAAAGGGAGGAAAAAGTGAAGGCTATGCAAAGCAAAATAAAGCAAAATATACAGGGAATGGAAACCAGGACTCAAATCAACAATTTGGCAAAGAAAGAAGAAATAAACATTCAACCAGAGTAGAATGAAGAAACAAGAATTCAAAAAAATGAGGAGAGACTAAGGAACCTCTGGGACAACTTTAAATGCTCCAACATCTGAATCATAGGGGTGCCAGAAGGAGAAGAGGAAGAGCAAGAGATTGAAAACTTATTTGAAACAATAATGAAGGAGAATTTCCCCAATCTGGAAAAGGAAATCGACTTCCAGGAAGTCCAGGAAGCTCAGAGAGTCCCAAAAAAGTTGGACCCAAGGAAGTACACACCAAGGCATATCATTATTAGATTATCCAAGATTAAAGATAAGGAGAGAACCTTTAAACCAGGAAGAGAAACTGAGACAGTTACCCACAAAGGAGTTTCCATAAGACTATCAGCTGATTTCTCAAAAGAAACCCTATAGGCAAGGGGCTGGAAAGAAGTATTCGAAGTCATGAAAGGCAAGGGCCTACATCCCAGATTACTCTATCCGGCAACACTATCATTTAGAATGGAATGGCAGATAAAGTGCTTCCGAGATAAGGTAAAATTAAAGGAATTCATCATCACTAAGCCCTTATTAAATGAAATGTTAAAGGGACTAATCTACCAAAAAGAAGATAAAAACTATGAACAGTAAAATGGCAACAAACTCACAGCTATCAACAACTTAACCGAAAACAAAAAAAACAAAAAACAAAACAAAAACCCAAAAATGAACTAAGCAAACATCTAAAACAGCAACAGAATCACAGAAATAGAGATCACATGGAGGGTTATCAGTGGGCATGGGGGAGGGGTCAGAATGGGGGAAAATGTACAGGGATTAAGAAGCATAAATGGTAAGTACAAAATAGATGGGGAGATTAAGAATAGTATAGGAAATGGGGAAGCCAAATAACTTATATGTATAACCCATGGGCATGAACTAAGGGTTGCACTGCTGGAGGGAAAAGGGGTACTGGTTAGAGGGGTTAAAGGAGAGGAAAAATATGGGACAACTGTAATACCATAATCAATAAAGTATATTTAAAAAAATAAAAATAAAAATAAAGGAATCAGGAGATCCAAGATAGAAGTGGAGTAAGTAAAAGCTACACTAACCTCCTCCTAGGACCAATCTGGAATTACAACTAAATGATGGAGAAATCATCTTGAATAAGCAACTGAACACTACCTAGAGAAAAGCCTTACAACCAAGGATGAAGAAAGCTAAAGACCTACAACCAAGGCTACTTTACCCAGCAAGTCTATCATTTAAAATCAAAGGAGAAATAAGGAGCTTCTCAGACAAGAAAAAAAAAAAAAGGACTTTGTTAACACAAAACCAACACTGCGACACATGTTAAAGGGCTCCCTTTAAGAAGAAGAAGAAGAAAAAGGGAAAGGAAAAAAAAAACAGAGGAAATCAGTCTAACAATAAAATGGCACTATATACATATCTATCAATAATCACCTTAAATGTAAATGGCTTAAATGCTTCAACCAAAAGACAGAGGGTAGTTGAATGGATAAGAAAACAATATATATGCTGCCTCCAAGAGACCCATCTGAGATCAAAAGATATACACAGACTAAAAGTAACGGGTGGGAAAAAGATACTTCATAAAAATAGAAAATAAAAAAAGTTGGGGTAGCAGTACTTATATCTGACAAAATAGACTTTGAAACCAAGGCTATATTAAGAGACAAAGAAGGACAATACATAATGATAAAGGGAACAACCCGAAACCCTAGTAAACATTTATGCACCCAACAGAGGAGCACCTAAATATGTAAAGCAAATCTTGATGGACGTAAAGGGAGAGATCAACATAAATACAGTCATAGATGGGGATTTCAACACCCCATTGTCTTCAGTGGGTAGATCTTCAAGGCAGAAAATCAACAAGGAGACAGCAGTCTTAAATGACACACTAGATCAAATGGATTTAATTGATATCTTCAGAGGATATCTCCCCAAAGCAGCAGAATATACATATTTTTCAAGTGCACATGGACACAGTGCACAAGTGTAATGTTTTCTAGGACAGACCACATATTAGGACATAAGAAGTCTTAATAAATTTAAGAAGACTGAAATCATATCAAGCATCTTCTCTGACCATTATGCTATGAAACTAGAAATGAATCACAAGAAGAACATTGAAAAACATGCAAAGACATAAAAGCTAAATAACATATTATTAAACAATGAATGGGTCAACAATGAGATAAAGGGAGAAATCAAAAGATACCTTGAAAGAAATGAAAATGATGACACAACGATACAAAATCTGTGGGACACTGGGAAAGCAATGCTAAGAGGGAAATTCATAGCACTACAAGCTTATCTCAAAAAGAAAACAACAGAAAGCTCAAATAAACAATTTAACTTCACACTTAAAGTAACTTGAAAAGGAACAACAAACAAAACCCAATGTGAGCAGAAGGAAGGAAATAATTAAGATTGGAGCAGAAATAAATGAAATAGATTCTTAAAAAATAATACAACAGATCAATGAATTCAAAAGCTGGTTCTTTGAAAAGATAAACAAGATTGACAAACCTTTAGCCAAACTAGTCAAGAAAAAAGAGAAATGACCCAATAAATAAAGTCAGAAATGAAAGAGGAGAAATAACTGGCACCAAAGAAATACAAAGGAGTGTAAGAAAATATTATGAATAATTATATGCTGACAAACTGGACACACTGGATGAAATCGATAAATTCCTAAAAACATAAAATCTTCCAAAAATAAATCACAAAGAATAAGAGAATCTGAATAGACAGATTATACCTAGTGAAACTGAAGCATTAATCAAAAAACTCCAAATAAACAAAAGTCCTGGACCAGATGGTTTCACAGGTAAATTTTACCAAACATTCTGAGAAGAACTAACACCTCTTCTTCTCAAAGCATTTCATAAAATTCAAGAGGAGGGAAGGCTCTCAAACTTACTTTATGAGGCCAGCATTACCTTAATTCCAAAATCAGATAAATACAATACAAAGGAAGAAAATTATAGGCCAGTATCACTGGTGAACATAGATGCTAAAATCTTTAACAAAATATTAGCAAACCGAATACAACAATACCTCAAAAAGATCATACTCTATGATCAAGTGGGATTTATTCCAGGAATGCAAGGATGGTACAACATTCACAAATCAAAAAATGGGATTCACCACAAAAACAAAATGAAGAATATAAACCACATGATTAAATCAATAGATGCAGAAAAAGTTTTTGATAAAATTCAGCATGCACTTATGATAAAAACACTCAGCAAAGTGGGAATAAAGGCAACATTCCTAAACATAATAAAGGCCATATGTGACAAACCCACTGCGAGCATCATATTCAATTGGCAAAAACTACAAGCTTTTCCCTTAAGATGGGAATAAGACAGGAATATTTGCTTTCACCTCTCTTATTCAACATAGTACTGGAAGTCCTAGTCACAGCAACCAGACAAGAAGAAGGAATAAAAGGCATCCAAATCAGAAAGGAAGAAGTAAAACTGCCTTTATTTGCAGGTGACATGATACTGTACACTAAGAATCTGAAAGATTCCACCAAGAAACTACTAGAACTGATAAATGAATTCAGCAAAGTAGCAGAATACTAAATCAACATTCAGAGATCAGTTGCATTTTTATACCAACAATGAATAACAGAAAGGGAAATTATGAAAACAACCCCATTCACAATTGCTTCCAAAATAATAAAATAGCTAGGGATAAACTTGACCAAGGATGTAAAAGACCTGTACTTGGAAAATTATAAGACACTGAAGAAAGAAATTGAAGAAGATACAAATAAGTGGAAGTCCATACCATATTCATGGATAGGATGAATTAACATCGTTAAAATGCCCATACTACTCAAAGCAATCCAAAGATTCAATGCAATTCCTATCAAGATTCCAATGATGTATTTCACAGAACTAGAACAAATATTTCAAAAATTTATATGGAACCACAAAAGGCCCTGCATAGCAACAGCGATCCTGAAAAAAGAACAAAGTTGGAGGAACCACGCTACCTCATGTGAAACTATACTACGAGGCCATGCTAATCAAAATAGCCTGGTGCTGGCATAAAAACAGACACATAGACCAATGGAACAGAATAGATATCCCAGAAATAAACCCACATCTTTATAGTTAATCAATATTCACCAGAGGAAGCAAGCGTGTGTAATGGGCTAAAGATAGACTATTCAATAAATGGTGCTGGGAAAATTGGGCAGATACGTACAGAAAAATGAAGTTAGACTGCCTTCTCACACCACACAGAAGAATAAATTCAAAGTGGATCAAAGACTTAAATTTTAGACCTAAAACCATAAAAATTGTAGAAGAAAACATAGGCAGCAAAATCTTGGACATTGCTTATAGAAATTTTTGATCAGACATATCTCCCCAGGCAAGGGAAACAAAAGAAAAAATAAATTAAATGCGACTTCATCAAACTAAAAAGTTTTTACATGGCAAAGGAAATTGTCAATAAAATAAAAAGATGACCCACAGAATGGGAGAACATATTTGCTGATACATCTGACATGGGGTTAATATCCAAAATTTATAAAGTACTTACAAAACTCAACACCAAAAAAACAACCCAATGAAAAAATGGCAAAGGACCTGAATAGACTGTTCACCAAATAGACAGAGGAAAAGATACTTCAATGTCACTAGTCATCAGAGAAATGCAAAATAAAACCACAGTGAGATACCATCTCACACCGGTCACAATGGTTGTCATCAACAACCAACAAGTACAGGTGAGGATGTGGAGAAAGGGGAACACTTTTGCACTGTTGGTGGGAATGCAGACTGGTGCAGCCCCTGTGGGAAGCAGTATGGACATACCTCAAAAAATTAAAAATGGATCTTCCTTTTAACCCAGTGTTCTCACTTCTGGGAGTATATCCAAAGGAAACCAAAACACTAATTCAAAAGAACATAAGCACCCCTATGCTCATTGCACATTATTTACAATCACCAAGACATGGAAGCAGCCCAGTGTCCATCAATAATGACAGGATAAAACAGCTATGGGACATTTACAGAATGGAATACTACTTGGCCATATAAAAGAAGAAAATGTTACCCTTTGCAATAGTATGGATTGAGCTGGAGACCATTATGCTAAGTGAAATAAGCCAGTCAGAGAAAGATAGATACCATGTGATTTCACTCATATGTGAAATATAAAGTACGAACTGAACTAACAAGGAAAATGAGACAGACTCGTAGATGGAGAACAGATGACAGCTAATGGGGGCGCTTAGGAGGTGGAGGGATTGAGAAAAAAGGAAAAAGGACTCATGGACATGGACAACAGTGTGGTAATTGCTGGGGGGGGAGGGTATAAGGGGACTAAATGGTAATAGGAAAATTATAATAAAGATTATATATTTTAAAGATAAATATTATAGGAAAAGTTAAAAAATAAAAAATAGAATCAGTGTATTATATTACCAAAGCCAGGGTTGCCACAAGAGATAATAATGTAATTTGAATTATTAACTCAATACCTTATCATTTTGGGGAAAAGTCCATTTTTTCCCCTAGAATTGGATAGAACAGTGAAAGTTGAGATAGTTTTAAATAAGAAGGCTTGTTTTTTGCTATACAATTTATTAGCAATCCTACCTGGAATATCTAATTGAATATCTTTCTGCTTTTCTCTAATCTGGCCTACTCCCTTTACAGTTTCTTGGTTACCATAAAAATATCCACTACACTGAGTATTTCTCATTGCAGAAACGATACGGTGTTATCAGAAACACTACCAGAAATGATGCACTCATTCGGTTAGAATAAATGTCAACCAACCCACTACTTTTTTTATCTTAATATTTCTGTCTACCTTGGTTGAAAATATGTGTTCTTTGGCAGGTTAAAGTATGTAAGAGGATGGTTGAATGTTATTTGCATTCTCCATCTTTTTGTTAGGTGAGATTATATCTTACATGAGAAAACAGTGCTTAGCATCTTAAATATATGTTAACATATAAGTACTAAAATTCAAAATAGAGCTTCCACATTCACTGTCCAGTACTTAAATGAGTGTTTCCAGTTACTACATCAATCACAATAATCAATACACAATGATTGTATTATGGCAGATAGCTACACTGCTCTTGCAGGTTCAAAGGCCGAAGGACTGAGCAAAATGAATCCCAGCAACTGCCTTCAGGGACACGATGAAGGACACACAATGACTCTTAGAGTCCTCAAAGGAGACCAGGAACAGCACACAGGCAACTTCATGGAGTTCAAAGCCACACCAAAATCCCTGACATGGGAATTTAGCATAGGAAGAGGCAACATGGAAAAGTGGAAAGGTTTTGACCTGAATCCCAGCTCTGTGGCCCTTACTTGCTTGAGTAGGTTACTTGGCCTTTGAGCTTCAGTCTGTTTCTGTGAAATGGGGCTACAGACCCTGCCTTAGGGTCCTTGTGAGGATTCAGTAAGATAATGGAGGTGAAGACCCTGGCACAGGACCTGGAACATACGAGGATCTCAGCAAAGGTGACCTAGGGTGGTCATTTCTATAGGACTGCTGTTGACCTTGAGGGATCAATCACTGGCCACCATTTCAGTGTGTTCTTTATTGTCCAAGGTGCAGGCTAAGCAGTAGTCTTAGCACCAAGTCTGCCACATGCTGCATGTTCACTAATTATGACAGAACATTATTTATATCATGTTGACATTCATGGCCATGCAATGACAGAGATCCAGAGGTTAATAATGCCTTACATTCTTGAATGCAACCTCTGGCTACCAAGTCCCATGCCACGAGATGCCTTTTCCACTAAGTTATGTGACAGCTCAGCCATGTTTGTATTTTTGTTGAAGAAAAATATGGTGGCAGTTGGGTAGCTCTACTCTATGGAAAGCTGTTTCTTTGGAACAGGGCTATCAGGGATGTGTGGCCCTAACCTTAGAGAGAGGGGCTCAGTAGCAGCAATGAGGAAAGCGACCCTGGATGCTACTCTTAACATTTCCCTTTCCTTACTTAGGCATTTGATGTAGCATTTCCTTAAGTCTTTCCACAAGTTCATCCTCTACTAATGCTTGTAGTAGGGCTCCCTCAAAGTATGGAATAATTACAACTAGACTTTTGAATGCAAGGTTCCTCATGAAGCCCAGAAAATTCCAGAGGTGTCAGAAAGCCTAAGATAATGATGCTTAACTCATTAAGGTCCTGTCAACAAGGCTGAGCAACAACATGCCATGATTTGTTGACAACTTTCAAGCAAAGGCAAAATTCTCAATCATCATTTTCTCATTTCACTCCCACCACCATCTCTATCAGAAACAATGAGGAGTTGAATTATTACAAAAGTTGGCTGGATCATGCTCTAAAAAAATCTCACCTTAGCATCATGTCTTAGAGTTGGCATAGCTGGGAGATTAAAAGGTAGTTCATTGGAAGACATGGTAACAAATGTTCAGTTTTTCCCTTTCAAAATGTATGTAAAGGAACATGGGACTGGGAGAAGGGCAATGGAAAGATACTTGCTCTTTCAATAACTGTATCTATTCACTGCCTGAGCTGGGCTTCAGTGAAATAGATGGTAAGATATCTTGCAATGGATATGTGTTCAGCCAAAAAAATATTGGAGGGCCAGTACACTTCATTCAGGACCCTGAGTTTCATTTCCTACACCACATATTGGGATCACTGAGACCATGCAGTCAGGGGGTAGGTAGACTGTTACTAGTTACATAGCTCTATAAAGCCAATTTCCCTCTCTGAACCTCAGTTTTCTCTGTGTAAAAAGGGGATAACCATGCCTGCCCAGCAGAGTGGAAGTAAGTGTTTAATGAGCTGATGTATAAAAAGCACTTAGGTGTTTATTGTGAGGTTCCAGATAAAATTTCAAAAAATCTCCCAACATGTGAAAGTTATGGAGGAAGAGATTATAAGCATGAGACTGCTCAGATTCTAGGATAATCATCAGCTTCATTTCCTTCCCAATTGGACTAGAGAGTGAATTTACAAGACTGTTTAATTAGCACTTGAGTGCAAAGGATTTGGTCTCTCTTCCTATATTCAATGTGCTAATACACATAAAAGTACTCAGTATGTTAGCTGCTATTATTCTTACTGTTATTATTTATTAGTCTGGGGAAACATCATGCCATGCTGAAAAAATGGGGAAGCAAGGGGATTTTTCCTTCTTGATTGTGCTTATCAAAGCCAGTATTCCTCAACACTTTGTATAATTTTTTATACTTTCTTAATTCCTTCATTGACCTCTGAACCCACACTTTTTCTAAAGGCTACTGGTTTGTTTTTTCCCTAGGTTCTCCCAAGCATCCCAAACCACCTGGTTGTTAGTTTTCTAAGATTCCTCATTGGGCATTGGTATGCATACATCACAAGTATTCTTAACTCCCAGCTCTAGAAGGTCAGAGAGACACCAGACTTACCTGATTGCCTGGATTTTAGTGGGGGATAGCTGTGTCTATTGAGAAGTGATGCAGTTACTAACATGGGAATCCTGGCATTAGAATGAGTAAGTGACCCCTGACCTAGCTATGCTCATTCTAGGAAGTGGGCTACAATGTCAGATTGGAAACGTGACTTCTCTAAGACACATTTCCAGACTCCAGCTGCTCTGACTTAACTAAGAAAGAATAACACTGGCAACAACAGCTGTTCCTTGAGTAGATATCAGCATTTAGAAGTTAAAGAATCATTTGTTTAAACAGTAGGAAACTTCACAACCAGGCTAGACTTTGCCAGAGTTAAGGCTAGGTACAGAAGAAATTATCAAGGCATGTAAAGAAATGTCAGGTAAGAAGGAGAATGAATAACCCTGTCAGTCTTTAAAAAGTGGCCTAAAACTATTGGGTTTCTTGAGGCCTTAGAGATGCATCATAGGTACCTTAGGGGCTGCCGTGGACTGCCAGGGGCTGT